>MU383863.1:312557-387452 GCA_022495065.1 Xylaria telfairii
TCCGCCCCCCCCCCCCCCCCCCCCCCCCCCCCCCCCCCCCCCCCCCCCCCCCCCCCCCCCGCCCCCCCCCCCCCCCGACAGGATAGGTAGTTGTATCGGAGCCCGCCCACACAGCCGGAAATACAACTAGCCAAATAGGTCGCTAGAGAGGTGGTCTCCTCGTGTGGCCCAGCCCACGATGCGACTCAAAAGGGCGACGACAGGAACCAACAAAAAAGATGGGTGGGTGGGTTGGAGCAGATCTCACTGCGCTCGGCAGGGTGGCGAGTAATGGGATGGGGATGGGATGGGATAGGATGGGATGGGGTGATGGGCGAACTACAGCACGTTGAACAAGAAGGGACAAACTCGCGCTTGGGGATTTGACGCGCGATTAACTGGAGGGCTGGCAGCGTCTGTTGAAGCGAACAGTGTGCCCAACCAAGGCAGCCAGACCCGTTACCCGTTCTCCGTTCTCCGTTCTCCGCTCAGGGACAAGATCCCGGGTTGGCAGATATAGCACAGTACAGTGCTCCGTACAGCTGAAAACGACTGACTCCAGGCTGACGAGGTCTGTCGCAAGATCCGTGTCGCTCGGGTTTCGCGAAAAGAGGGGAGAACGAATGCCAAAGAAGAAGCAAAAAAGATCAACGAAGGAGTGTTGGCAGCGATTTGGCGAAAAGAAGACGCCGCGGCGGCGGCAGCGTAAGTGGAAGCGCAAGCGGAAGCGGAAGCGGCTGAGTGAGGAGAGGATATGCGTCACTGCGTGCGTGTGTGCGTGTGCGTGTGCAAGTACCTATCTACACACATCCACACAATACGCAGTTGGGTACGAAGTATAATAGTGCAAGAGAGCGACAGACGAGAAAGACCGGAGATACAGTACAGGCCGTCAGCAAGACCAACGGCCGCGGGAGCAGTGCTGCAGGGCGGGAGCCGGTACAAGGGTAGGTAGGTCTAGGTAGGTACTGTATGTAGGTAGGGATTGAGACCAAGAAGGAGCCAAGCAAGAGAGAATAGGAACCCAACCAACACCGGCGCAGGGCTGCATGCAAATAATAAGAAAATAAAATAAAATCCACGCACGCCGATATGACCAAGACAAATAATCCCTAGACGACATCCACCAAGAAACTACACTAACAAGTTGGGTGCCTCGGCGGGCGCCCTTCAATACTATTGTACCGAATGAGATCGACGGACCCTGGCCAGCCCAAGCCCAGATCAAGGTCCAATTACGGGCGGCATGGCGCTTGAGAAGGGGGGGTAATCCAGGTACAAGTCGCTAAAGTACCGCCGGGGGGTGTGCGACGGGGGGAGGGGGAGGGGGGCATGGAATTAATCAAAAACATGAACCTGGAAGCGAGCTGGAGCTGGAGAAGCTCAAGCTGCCTGCCCAAGTACACTAAGTACTTACAGTAGTATACGGAAGCTGCCAGCACAGCCTAGCCTAACTACATGTATCATCAACTGCACACTGCACCTTCGCAAGATGGGTGGACATTTAATTGAGGTCCAAGATGTACTGTACAAGTAGCAGTAGCAGTATAGCACTGGAGGGACTACAACTCATCAAGAAAAACGAGGGTACTACCTACCTCATGTGCCCACACGTACATACAGCACTGTAGCAGGTAGTATAGGTATACCTAGGTACGTAGAGCATCATGTAGGCAGGTAGGTATGTAGGGTAGGTAGGTAGTTTGCTGTACAGTACAGTAGGTGCAGGCATGTAGGTAGCATAGGTACCTGATGTGGGTGGACAAATGGAGCATATCACGGAGGTAGGCAGAGCCTGGAGACGGGGGAGAGATACTGTATGTGGGTGATACCGACGGGGAAAGAGAGGAGACGAGGCCACAGGGGTCGTCGTATTCCGCACGACGCCGCACGGCCCATCCACATGTTCCACAGGTCGGCCAATTGTGCGCCTGCATGCATGTACTATAAGTACCACCTCTCCTCCTGCGGCCAGAGGGTTGCATGACATGTAGGTACATGCCTGCCATACACACAATCACCATGCATACATGTACATTGCCGACTATCTCCTCTCGTTCACCATCCGCCGTCTTTACCTATCACGGCCCCTATAATGCTGGTGTTATGTTGCGGACACTTTCACCACGACTACCTGCTCCTCATCCGCCATGGAGCCGGGTGAGGTCCTCGCAGTCGTACTCGTAAGCTGCTCGTCGAGACCAACATTTGTTGGTTGGTTGGTTGGTTGGCTGGTTACCACCTCATCTCTGTCCAGCCATCAATCATTAGACACACTTCAAATGAGCCCTCTCAAGCACACACTCTGCGTCATCTTGTACGAGTGACATGAATTGCTCCACGTTACCCAAGTAGAACCTGTTGTTCGGGCGGTGAGACATCGATGCAAAGTGTCCTCGGCATAACACAGATGGGGACAAGACCCAGCCTCCATGTCGAAGCTGATGAACGAAACAACCCATTCCCCGCGTAAGGCGGTAATAGACGGACGAACACTCCAAGAGGCGACCCGCCCAATAAAGTCTTCCCGGCCCTACGGCCGCCCAGAAGACTGGTTGTCGACATCCACATCCTGCCATAACTCATTCTTACCGGTGAGACCCCCTCCAGCGTTACACCGGAATGTGGCGGCGATGCCAGCAATGCGCCGCCCGATTCGCTTGTTTCACCTCTCGACAGTTTAAATCTAATAGATGCGGTGCTCTTCGGCCCGGGGGGAAAGTGTTGACGCCTTTTTGGAACGGCAGATCACTATTGCCAGTAGTAGTAATAGCAGGCGGCGGCGGCGGCAGCAGCAGCAGCGACGGGAGTGGCTCAAAAGTACCAGCGGTGACCTCCAACGTAACTAGACCAATCTATGTAAATGATATCTCGATGCCTGGTACGATGACAGTAGGAGTCGCCTAAACTGGTATTTCAACGGATCTATCAAGCCCGTTTTTAGCGGCCTCAATTCAACCCGACGTAGTAGAATAGGCCATGACATACGACAGCACGTTGTCTTCTTGAGACATGTAGGACTACCATCCGGTGAATCATAGTCGTTCTTCTATTTCCCCTCTCGCAAAACCCCCACCGATGATAGTGTAAGCGTCTCGTATCGTCTACGAGTATCACACCTATAAGCCTTGCCGACAACTTGCGGTGTTGAGCGCGGCCTTTTTAGTCTTCTTTTCTCTGGAACCAATGGGTGGTACGAGACAGGGATGTGCAGAAAAGGCTTATGCAAATTGACGCGGGCGTGTGATGGCGAGTGTCCAGGATCGCCGAGAAGCGACAAGCGTGCGTTTCCAACTAGGTACCTAGCCTTCTGGCGCATGCGCCTGTCCTTCTGTCACAATTGTCTCGAACTGGCCTTGGATGAGTGCATAAACTGACCACGTTGTGATTGGATATTGCGCGCTAACCGAGATACCCAGGCTTCTTCAAGAGCAGTCCTATTAATAGTGCTGTAGTCTTATAGGCACCCAGGTATGTTTAAGCATGATGATGATCAGATGCAGCTGAACGATTCGGTGCGATTATCGAAACAAAAAGGCAAGTTCTTACTTACCAGGTGAGAGAAATTAGAGACAGGCGTCGGTTAGGCTCTCTAGCTACTACAGACCATGTCGCCCTTCGCTAAATATTAGTTGTACTGTACCGTTTTTAAATCTCGCTACAACACGTATGACCTACCTGCTGCAAAGAGGTTGCGTGGGTTTGATTCAATGGTCGAGTTGCTTAAATAAACACGTTTTCCTGCCGCATTAGGTAGTATACATACGGTTAAGTATGTATCTTGCAATAGGCAATCCATTTTCGTAACACTGGCCATCTGATTTGCTCCCGCCCAGTTTGGTTACAGTTGCAATCGGTATTGGGGCAAATAAGTGTCCAACAACTGCGTACCTGTAATGACCAATGACTTGGGAATATCATCTTAACCTTGTTTGACCTAGAAAGGGTGCGACGCACAACAGCTAGTGAGCCACGGCTAGGTTCACGGCAACGATAATTTTAGCTTCGCGGCGGCAATTAAATGCATGCGTTCCAAAGGTTCCAAGTGGCCAGCGGGTGTTTCGACCTCGAAGTCTGTGTTTCCACCAATGTTTCCAAACCCCTGACGTAAATCAATACGACTTGCTCGCATAGCGCTTGTTACAAGGCGTATAAGAGTCCGCATTTGGAAGTGTCTTTTGCCGCCAATCGTCGAAAGTGATCTGTTGTACATGGCTGCCTCACTGAGGCACAACGACGGGCAAACAATAGCACTAGGGTGGGACAATTAGGCTTGCTTACCGGGTCTTCATTAAGCCATTTATTTGCGTCATTAGAATCAGAGAGCGATGTGAACCCGCTACCTAACAGCCACAAACGCCCAGACAATGTGATAGAAGCTTGCATGAAGCGAGGTGTGAGGTTAGGTATGTAGGTTAGGTGGTTCTGCGGCAGTGGCGCGGAGCTTAAATCGAACCCGATAGGGCACGCTTTTGTCCCTCGTCGGCTCAAACCGCAGGAGAAGACAGTCAGAGGGTTCCATCAGGCGTAAATAGGAAACGGAATCGACTTCCACCCTCCGGTGTTTTGCTGTCAGTTAGTGGTCTTACCTAAGAATGATTGTGCAATACCTATTCGTTGGCCCGTCGCCACATGGTAAGTGGAAAAACGACTATGCAACCTAAGTTGCTGGATCATTTGAAAACCATTGAGGAACTGGGGGCCAATTTCAGCCTCGAATGAATGGAACACCGTAAAAAAACGCACAAGAAACAGAGACAAGTGAGGGCGCAGCAGGACACAGATAGAGGTTACTTCCAAGTCCACGAAGAGGTGTTGGTTCCTTTGAGGGCTCGATTCGGCGCCGTGCATAAGCTTCAGAAGTTTCAACAACAAGATCCCCCAAGAAGATGGCGGTGAAAACAGCATTTGGACGTAATACCAGGCTGACATCCGTGGATCCACCTACATATCCCTGCGTATAGTTATAGCAATAAATCACATCACGAATAACTCAATACCGGACAGGGTAACCGAGGGTTTCAACGCCAAGGGAAAAGACGGCTCTTATCACCACACCGTATCGTGTTTGATGGATGGGCCCTTTCGTAGGTGGCACAAATAGATGTGGTGCCAGTCTCTTGGCGAGGGGTAAGACGAGAAATAAGTTATCGTTGCGCACCTATGGCGGATATCGAGAGTCGCGATGCTCAAACTGAAATCGAAACAACTGGGCTGAGCACAGAGATGACGGCAGGAGGGCACGTGCGCGAATCAGAGTTGCTTACCTAACCTAGCCAGCTACCGTCGGTCTCTCCAAGGGCGGCGATGACGCTCCTCTAAGTGTCACTTTAGAAATGATGATTTATCACCGGCTCTACTGTATGGCGTCCCAGACCGAATATGATAATGCTCAGATGGAGGGTGCTGAACCATAGAATCGGGAGACATAGTATCAGGCCAGTTGTTAATGACAGCTGAAAAAGGATGAGCCACTGATTGCAGAACAGTAAGTAGACTACTATATGAGGTGTGGTGCCAGGGTGTAGAGCCAGGGTGCTAGAGAAGGTTCGAAATTACACCGCAGATTCGAGCAATACACGCCAGAACACGGCTTGGTCCAGCCCCATGCGTTTGTGACGGATCTCTAGCGCAGTCAGCGGTTCGGCGTAGGATTCACACTCGTGCGTCATTGGAAGAAATATACAGGCAACGATATAACCACGACGGAAAGCGGAAGGAGGTGTGAAGCATAGCCGCTGGGCATCAATCGTCACTAGAATAGGACCCTAGCCGGCGTGCTTTTTTAATCACATGATATATCATGTGAATCAACACCTATCGTGTCCAAAGGCATTAATCCCTAGGTATAATTTGAATATGGTTGAAAAGATGAACATACAACAAATACGGGAGTCTAGGAGCGATTAATCAAAACTACCTAGGTACTGGGAGACACGAATCAACTCAACAGCAAACTTTAGTCTAGATCTACATGTACTATAGTAAAATTACCTCTCCAGGAATACATGAAACTGTTAAAGGCTGCGCTAAGCTAAATAGAGTTATAACCTCATGTGTGTGTGATGAAGTTGCACGACATTTCGCGCCCGCGCTTGAAGTTGCGCTAAGCTGCGCTAGCTGCTAGTACCTGCCTACCTAGCCAACCGCGAATGGCCGGCTACGTACGGGGTTACGAAGTAACATGTCTCCCGGTCCACATGTGTAAACCTCATTTCAACGAGCAAGACCAAAGCACGTCGTCGGTCACATTGACCATTCTGCGACTAGGTAATTTTACGTCCATATCTGAGAAGCCCCTATTTCTGCAGTGCGTTGCGGCCGAGTATGCTCATCTGCCATGCAGGGGGTAGGCTATCCGCTGTTCGCCAATAACACGATCGCTAGTCTCGATTAGCCGCCCGCACCCGCACTCGCCCTCATAAGCGCCCTCTCGACAGTCACTCCAACGACTCCTGGTGTGGCTCGCCACCGACTTCTTTCTAGAATCCCGTCTCGTCCTCCATGCCCGCTCGTAACTGAGCCCGCCCAGCGTTATGACTTGCGCCGTTAGCGCTTGGCTACGCTCATCGGTCGCCTGGTCTGAATCACCTGCATGCCCTCATCGCGCGACATCCTTCCCGAGAGCCACACCCGCGGTTCTGGTAGGCCACCATCAAGATATACAGATGCGACTCTGGTCGGTACCTGCAGCTGGGTAAGTGCAGATGGGCGCCTCGCCGTCTGACTGCTGCCCTATACATGCCGGGAAGTAGCCTACCATCCAGACGGGATACCGTTGTCGACGGTGCCGGGGCCATTTACCTTGCGCAAGCCAGTTTGCAGAAGCGCCGCCCATGCCTACCAGCGCGCAACATCGTACAGTCCTTCCAGATGCTAGCATCGCCGAGGCCATCAGTGACAAGGGCTCACCGCTTCTTTGTGTCCTAGGATACTAGGCTAAGGGCGCGAAATCCTCAAGACCAACATGTGTTATGCATGTGTTAGTATCTCATCACCTCCCTACTATGGGTCCTCTGTTCACGAACTCGTGAATGCGGACGCTATGTCACTTTACCAATGATCTCACGATCGTGGGGTGCCGATAGATCGATCCTACGGCCTAGATGTAGGTACCGCTTGTGACGTGCTTTTCGATCAGGCGGATGTGCAAGAACGTTACGCTTATTTTTAGGAGGTTGCTATATTAAGATATAGCCTCAATCTGCAACCTCTGCCGGGCTGTGGGTGCTTATTGAGACGTCACTTCTTCAACAAAACACAAGCCTGGTACGGTCTCCTAGATCCAATCTCGATCCATTATAATTACCCTAAGCGCGCCCATTGTAAGTGTATTTTCTCCCCTGAGGCAATGCCCCTGCTCGGTGAGCCTTCCTTTGTTACTATTTGACCAATTGGAAATGGCTTCCTCGTTTGGCGCACCTTGACCTGCGCTTCCCATTGGATCAATATTTTTTGAAGTTGCCTCATCCCCAAATCATCACAGAGCCCGCTTTACGAAGCCTGAATACGAGACAGCATTGACACGACGAAGCAATCCATATAACGAGAACCAGCGTCAAATTTGTTGCCATCGCTCAATCATAAATAAGGTTGATTTTTCGGTACACTTTTATTATGATCACATACGAGGCGGGCTCTCACCCGGTCAGCGTTGCCCTCGGATCGCAGCTTCAGTCCTAGATACCGAATGTAAAAAAGTGCATTTCTTAGCATAGCTAAGCCATGAATTATAGGCTAGAATACGATACGACGTCGTTAACATGTGTAATAAGGTGTTGCCTACTTTGTAATCCCACCCAATAATACAGAGTTGTTGATACAGCTGTCATATGTGGAAGAAAGCACACATAGTTTTCCATTAGTTGCTGCCTTAAGGCTTAGCTGCAGCAATTAGCGATGGCCGTAAAACTGAGCAAACATACCATAAGGGAGTGTTATCCATTAATCAACCCCGTACCTAGCCTATGCGATTAGTGTCGGCCGCGCAACTTGATGCCGACTCTGAATTCCATATGCTGGTGTCAAGAACGACTATGGGGCGTTTGGTGAGCTTATATTGTTTCTCTCATAAGATAGTCGAGCTGATCGTGAAGGCTTAGTTATAACCTCACTTTTACGACAACATATAACTTAAGAATAAATGACTGTGAGCAAAGTAGTGTTAGTAGTTTAGACCTATAGGGGCAAAAAACCAAACATCACAACTCTTTATCTTGTCATTGACAGACAACCTCCACTTATCCGTTGCTATACACCTAACTTATAGTGATAAATACTGCACGGCCAACTCCCCGATGGGCTGGAAGTCGGCATTGCCTAGAACTCTTTTTTGTTTCATATTAACATAATAATCAGTTAGTCTGAATATGACACACTGTTAGCCACATTTACCATTAACGATTCCGTCCTACTCGCTCCTCCGATCGGCGTGTATGTAGGCTAGCTATACCCTCCTAAACTCAGCTGCAAAATGCTTGAATAACGGACGCCATGAAAATGACCGAAACTCTTATCATAACCTAAGACATTTTTTCGAAGAAGGCAAGTGTCAATAAAAGATGAATACACGACTCTAACTTTATGTCAGAGACCATGATGGCCAACGTACCTACGGAGAGTGATAGTACAGGGTGCGAGCGCCTTGTCTACTGCTACCATGCGTCAACACATTTCTGTCTTGAAATGGAAACCGCCTCTTACATTCGGGTTGTACCAACTATAGCCTTTTCGGTATGCAATACTGACCATAGTCGCCATGATTTGTGTGTCGAGGCGCTCGTGACGCGCACCCCTATACAGTACACTGAGCATTAGGGATAGAATATTAGAAAATTTGATGGATGCTGTAGAACTGGTTGGTAGTAGAGTCCAAGTAGAGGTTTATTTGCTAGTATATTTACAACTCTGCATATCGGAAGTGCTCAGTAGCAAAGCCTATCAATTGGTCAAGTTCATGGAGTGAACATAACAGCAGTCCCCCAAGCAGTATGCTTCGCTGCTGTTTCAAACGCCGCCTCGTAGTCGTCGAGCTTGAATGTCCCAAGCACTTGATGTCCGGCCCCCTTTCCGAGTTTCAAAGTTCCCACCTCGGTCATTTTGACGAGGTTTCGGATCTCCGCTCGGGTATACATCCACTTCCCCTTGAGCTCCAAGCTCTTCAAAATCATGGCGAAGTATGGTATGGAGATGTTCCCGGTCAAACCACCCATGAGAGCAATCCTGCCTCGCTTACGCAACGACAACATGGCACTTCTGATGTGAGTGGGCTCGCTATGTACCGAGTGTGGCGTAAAGTCAACGAAAGCATCGGCCAAGCCAAAGGCTTGGATAGCCTGGGCATCCTTCTCGGCATCCCCGGTGATTGTCACCGTCTCGACACGAGGGACCGTTGACTTGAGCCTGGCTAGAACCTCCTGGTTGCGACCGAGTGCGATGACACGTGCACCGAGAGCGGAGGCCACTTCAACAGCCGCGCCACCAAACTGGCCAGTGGCGGGCCCGACGATGACAGTCTCTCCCGCCTTAATGTCGACGTTTGATACCGCACCATACGCAACAGCAAGCCTTGGAATTTGGGCCAAGTCTTCGATACTGTAGCCGTGCTTTCCGAGAAGGGCCTCTTCATCCAGAGGGAGAGCGTTCTCGAGCGGGATGACAGCATGTGTCTGCCAGCAACCTTCACGCCACGTTTCAGCCAATTTCTTGGCCTTACTCTCGCCGCTGTCCATGAGCCCGATTATAATCTCGGCACTGGAATCATCTCTTGCCGTGGTGAAAGGGTCGATGGCCACTAGTTGGCCTTCTTTAAGCGATACGGCATCCGAGCCCACCGCCACGATGCGGCCGACGGCGCTGTTTCCGTAGACGCTGGGGACGGGGAAGGAAAAGCCTGGGATTTCATGCGAGATGAGATAGCCGTGAGTGGGACCGATAATAGATGCCAGAACCTGGACCACCGCTGCGCCTGGAGGAGGCTTGGGAATATCCCTCTCCGTGATCTTGATGTCGACAGGTGACTTGATGGATTGGACGACAAGAGCCTTTGCACTAGCCATGATTGCAAACTCGAGATATCGAAATGGGCGTAAGTGAGAGATAGTGTGCGTGTGTGAGATAGAATCCGAAAGGGATGTCGCGTCTGAGTGTCTGTTTCTGGTAGTCTTGTTCACTGACTCGATGATATTCTCCAGTTACATCGATTCTATCAGGACCTGCCACCTCTTATATAACCCAGCTGGAATCCGTCTTCCCTGTCCATCGTGGCGGAGATGATTCGACCGGCGTTGCCAAGTCTTATTCAGTAAACAACGGCGTCGGATGAATCGAAGCTACAGTTGGCCGACAAAAGCATACGACAGCAGTATGATCGGGGATATAGATTACTGCTTTGGGCACCTCCTCGGTTTTGAGGGTCTGGCTATCTCCCGCGGCCGATCTTTCCAAGTTCAGTGTTAGCTGTAATACAGTGAGTGTAGTGCTGTAGCCTCGGAGGTAGTATGCTACCGAAATGCTGTAGCCTCGGAGCTACACTAGCGCGAAGGAGTTAGAGGAGGAGACCATCGCCGAGACGGTCGGATTTTAAAAATGGTCTCACAGAAAGACAATACTCTGTTCAACATCCTACCAACGCGATCTCTAAACTTCGGATTTACGACCGCTACTACAGCGTAGTATATACTGCGAAATAAATATTCTTTTACCTAGCTGCTCTTTTTCCCTACTGATACTTATACCTGACTGGGTACGTGGTTACGAGACTATAGTGGTTACGTAGGTTGGCCTACGTAGCTGGTAGGCAGTGTGTGGCCTGTGCTGTATAGTAGGTTACCGTCGACATGATCTCGAATAGCCAATGCGCCTACAGTATGTAGGTGGGTTGGTCTGTGGGCAGTTAGGCATGATCACTGTTTTTGCTAACTCCCCTTTCTCTAGGAATTATGTGAGGTACGTTGTTCTAGCGCGATTTTAGAAATATCCCACCGACCTTAATGTGTACAAGGTGGGCCATCAGGACGTAAGTACATACACGAGACCCGAATAGCATACCTTACAATCTATGCAAGCAGATATCGGTTCACTCCATGATCGGTGTGGAGGAGGCAGCTTCACGATATTAATAAAACAGCTCCGGGTAAGAAGGCAACCTTGTAAGCATGATGAGATAATATATAAATAGGGTTGACGTAAATTCCTGCAAATTCAGTGCTCAGCTGCAGATGCAGTAAGAAGCACTGGATGCCGTAATCATGCTGACAAACAAGGTGGTTTCTAGCGAATCGGACTTTGCAGGTTATTTTGGTTCAAACGGCTTGGCTTGTCTAGCTTTTATGGTACAGGCAAAGAAGCATGGCAGAGAGCTGGAGGTTTTGTTTACGTTACGACATGTAGGTACTATATATATGTATGTATATACTGTACTTCGACGTGGTAAAGTGGGTAGTTGGTACGCTGTACTATGTACAGCATTTCCACTCAATAGACACCTGCCTATTGTATGTAGATATTTACAGCACACATCGTCGTAAGTCATTGCTTGCTGTAAGTAGGTGGCAGGTAGGGTGGATACGCCATAGATCTGAGATCTGAAGTACCGGGCGCTTGCTGGACACATACATATATACTAACTGACACCTCGGAGTTTGTGGCTCGTTTAAATCTGGATCTGCGCATCATTCCTCAGCTGAAAGACCGGATGTGTACACTGTCGCGGAATGCATACTCCACACTGTCTCCATAAAACCACTTCTAAAACAAACACTGTACAGCAACTTCTAAGTATTATCTGGTGATCGGTGGAAGGCTTACGAATAACGGGTCCTGTAGGTAACTACACCTTTAGGTTTGAGCGATATTATTAAGACTTGGTTGATTCTATTCCTGATCTTCGATCTTCAATTCATTCTTGTCTACGTAAGTTGTATATACCAGGGTTGCGCAATTCGTTGAAATTTGCTTAATCTTATGTTGCCGTACCCCCGAAGGCGTTCGGCATTTGCCTCGCCTAGGTTAGGTCAAGCACAAGTACATCAATACTTGCTACGACAAGAAGCCAGCCGTCCACTCGTTAGCTAAAGCCTACGTAGACTAAAATGCAGGACCGAGGTAGATCTTAGATCTAAAGACTGAAACATACGGCAATATATTGCGTAACAGCTTTTGGGTACTTACAGTCGGTATGTAATAGAGTACAAAATGTATAGTGCCTATCTCCGGGGTGGGTAGCTACATACATATGTACATATGTATGTAGAACAGGTATAAATCTGTACACTGTCTACAAGACGCACCCCACACGGTTCCCGAACAGCGATTCCACAACCAAACACGGTACAACGACTTCTAATGCCCATACCTACATCTCCCTACGTAGGTAGCTCTCTGCCCACCCACACCTTTCCCTCCTTCATGCTCCCGGACTTATCCACGGGCACACGCCACTTGTTTCCGACACCGACGGTCCCACGCGAAACCTCCAAGCTAATTATTACCAATTACACCAGCTGACGCTGCGCGGCAGACAGAGAGTATAGACCGAGTTCGTCGTTATTCCCTCTGGCCCTCACGGGGGATCCTGCCACTGTTGGACAGTTGTATTTGATTATTCCATCCAATCTCCCGAGGTTCCTTTCTTGGCGTCTCCCTCTTCCAAGAAACAACAACCCATTTGCCCATTTACGCCGCTGGGGTGGAGCGCCCATTTTCCGTCCGTCCATCAAGGCGCATTCGATCCGTCCATCAAGAAGCACAGTGTCGTCCGCCGCCACGCCGGCCATTGATGTCGCGTCTGAGATCTGCCTGTTGGAACAGGTAGCTAGCCCTCTTGAGCTAGGTGGTCGGGTTGACAAGTGACGGTCCTATCGTTTCCAATTGGGGTGTTGGGTGTGCGATTAACGCCGAAGCTTCCGCGCCAGGATGGAGCGTGCACGTCCACCTGCACGACTACCACTGGCACCACCACCGGCACCCCCAGCACCACCACCAACAGCAGCGCCAGCGCAGGCGCCCTCACCACCGCTGCCGCCACCGGGTTACCAGACCAGCGTCTTTCGCGCTCAACCTACCGAGGGTGCCCAGCGCAAAATCCAGAGGCGCAACCGGCCTCCCGTGAGTTGCCTCCTATGCAGGACACGCAAGGTGAGTCATTTCCGCCATTCCACGTTGGGATGCTCCTTAATGTCGCCGTAGCTTAAGCCTCATGTCAGGTCAAATGCGACCGCCAACAACCGTGTGAGCGGTGCATCAAGAGCGGCGAGGCTTCGTTCTGCGAATATGCCCCGCGTGCTGCTCGCAAGCCTCGAGGTTCTGAACCACGAACTCAGCAGGAAGTTCGCAACAAACCGGAAGCTGGCTCGAAGCCGGTGCTCCAGGAACGTTTACGGGTAATTGAGAACATGGTTTTTGAGCTTGTGAATGGTACCACATCTGCAAGACAATCACCGCCTAGCTTAGATCACCGAAACGGCACCGAGAGTAGCTTTGATTCAAGCTCACCAACGATTCTAGGGGCGCCAAGTGTCACTGCGCACTCCAGCACCCAGATGGGTGAGAGTAATTACGTCGGCAACTCACACTGGGCTTCTATTCTTGAAGGTATTCACGACATCCAGGGTATCCTGGATGCTGATGCTGACGGTCACGCTCCCCCCACTCCATCATCTCCCCCCTTAACCTACAATCGGCCTGGTGATTGTCCGGGCTTCATGTATGGCAAAGGCGAAATGATAACCCACCAGCAAGCAGTGGCACGGTTGCCAGGACGACACCAGACTGACCAACTTATACTGCTGTATTTCAAGCACAGGTTTACCACCGCGCCTTATATCCACGCGATAAAATTCCAGAGAGAATACGATAGCTTCTGGAGGGATATCACATCCGTAAGCCTCCTATGGATCAGCTGCCTGGCCTCCATATTGTGGATCGCCACCACGATTGCTCTGGAAAAGGGTGATAGCAACGTCCCCGACCCTCCTCGACCTGAGCAATTAGGCGAACTGGCTGTAGACTGTCTCCATGGTGGGAACTTTTTAAGAGGTGGTCCCTATTCGATCGAGGCACTCCTTCTGAATGGCTACACCGACATGAGGAGCAAGCACTTGGTCGATGCTAACCTCTGGGTTAAGTTTGGGTTAACTGCGAGACTTGCCCAACGTCTGGGATATCATCGTGATCCCAAGCATCTCTCAAATATTACGCCATTCGAGGGCGAGCTACGACGCAGGACATGGTCCTTCATTGAAGTATTTGACGTTCTCTTTTCATTCCAACAAGGTGTGCCGCCAATTATCAGAGACGATGAATGCGACACCGAATCCCCGGCGAACCTTCTCGATATTGACTTCGATGAGGACGTGATGGCACTGCCAGCATCACGGCCGGCCTCGGAGCCTACATCAACATTGTATCTCTGTATCAAGTCAAAACTTGGTCGCATACTCCGTCGCGTCCTTCGGCTAACATTAATTCACCCACCCGCATACGAAGAAGTCACCAAGCTCAACTATGAGCTTCAAACCTATTATAAGCAGGTTCCACTACCCTTACAAATAAAGCCTATCCGCTCCTACAGTTTCACCGATCAGACTCATGATATCATGCATCGTCTAATGCTTGAGATGATGTACCTTAAAAGTCTGTGTGTCTTAAATCGCCCATACCTGAATCGAGAAAAAGACAACCCCGAGTGTGAACCATCTCGCAGAATCTGTCGGGATGCTGCGTTGAGGATCCTGGAACTTCATGCTGAGTATGAGGAGGAGAGCAAATACGGTGGTCGGATGTATGAAGATAAATACCTCCTTGCTTCACTGACTGTACATGACTTCTTAATCGCATCTATGATATTATGCCTAGATCTCACAGAGAACCCGGCCAGCAGGTAACCGCCAGTTAATCGGGTACACTCTAGTCATCTTGCTAATTTATTTCCAGCTCTGAAGACAGATCGAGGAAACTGAAGGCCTTGGGAACATCGTACAATATATGGTCTGAGCGGAAGAATGCATCTAAAGAAGCAGCGCATGCTACGCGGGTAGTCGGCGCAATTCTTAGGAAGGTGTCAATGCAAGACGCAAAAAATCCACCACATCCTCCGCAAGCCGATGTTAGAGGTGGTTCTCTTGCTAGACTATTGAACAATGACTCTCAGACACCGCCGCCATTGACTAGCTCGTACGACCAGTCTCAGCTCATTGCAGCGATGGATTTTTCCTTCGACTTCGTAGACACTGCGCCAATCGACAGTGTCTTGAAGGAACCTAATATAGTTGATTGGGCACGTCTCACCTTCTATTTCTTAACTTAGCTTGGGTTGCTAACTTTGTCATAGAACCTCATAGATCATATCCTCCTAGATCGGCCAGAAAATGCCTATCGTCCGACCGCGCTTTAAGAAAGACGTGGTTTTCAAAAAGTGGGGAGTGAAAAGGGAAGAAAAGATATTAAAAAAAAAAGGAATGAGACGAAGGAGGAACAATGTAGGATTATGTGCACAGAAGGACGTTTGCTACGAAGCTGTCACACACCCCATACTTGAGGTAACCTGTTGTTGCACGAAGATCTCACTTTTGTGGTGGGCTAATCTGAGTTATATACAGAGAGCTCTTTGTTGTGCGGATTTCAAACCTTGCTACAGAAATGATTTTGCGATCTTCACGATAGAAAGTGTTCCTAGCGCAACACAGTCACATAACAGGATAGCCTTAACACATAGTAGACTAAGTGTCAAATTACGCTGAGTCAATTGTTGGGTGGATGAAGGCCATCGTGGCCTGAGGGGATCTAAAACCCTTCTGCAGCACCTGGGTATATTATACATGATAGCATGTTATAGATTGCACCGAGCATTACTTTTGCTCGCAACGAGATACATTTATTGCATTGCGAAACATTGTGATATGGGTTCATATAGTAATCATTATCGAAATACCCGGTGAATAGAGGTAAGCGCTTGGTTTATTCTTCTAATCCTACTACTATTTACCTACTAAGAGTTACTTAACCTAGGGGCTATCGCAACCAACATAGGACATACAAATAACCAACGGTAATCGAGTCCCTATATCCCGAATGTTCAGTAGGCGGTGACGGTCGGGCTCAATGTTACTGAACAAGGTGTAAGTTGGGATAGCACTGGGCTACCTAGCATGGCTACCAGGCCGTAATCATCAGCAAGAACAACATGGCGGAATAAACTCCTCAAAAATTGACGAGAAGGGTGCCCTTCACACACTAAATTACATTTCTCTCTCTGTCCCGATACTAGCAACTCTAGCGGATCAACTTTCGCTCTTCTTCTTACAACGGCTTGCGGTTGTTGAGGTTGGGGCGGTGGGGAGTCGAGTGCGCCGATTAGCCCTGTGTACCGATGTCAGTGCTATCTGGAGGATCATGGGACCAGACGAGATATCCACAAACCTCGATGGCCCCGCCTGAGCAGTCGCAGTGCTACCCCCTTGTAAGATGCGGGACGGGAGAAGCTGCATCCCCTGGGTTTGTGATGGGTGCAAGACAAAGCCTGGCGCGGCTGGCCCCCGAGCAGTCGCAGTGCTATCCCCCTGTGGGATGTGGGACGGGAGAAGCTGCATCCTCTGCGTCTGTGATGGGTGCAAGGCAAACCTTGGCTCCTCTGCCCCGGCGTCGCCCCTGTTGGGCTCGTCGGCCGCAGTACGAGGCCTCATAGCATTAGTCGACGTCGCAGCATCGTGGCTATCATCAGCCACCCTTTTTCTACGTTTGCTGCCCGGGTGGCCAGCAGCAGACGTGCTGCTTTCGCTGTTTTTGCTGTTTTTGTTGGAATTGGTGGGAGGTGGGTTGCTGTTGTTGATGCTTGCGTTGCCTTCAGGTTTCTGATCTTTCGGACCCCTCTGGTCTTGTTGGAATCTGTGAAGAGCGGTTGCAGCTTCTTGCTCACACTCATGACGGATAGGGGGGCGTCCGTGGTCTTTTGCTGGGCTACCCGGAGCCGTGTTTCCTGTTAATGGAGGCGACTGATTGTTGGTATTTTGTTGGTCTTCCATTTCTTTGCCGCCTTGGGGATTTGTATAATTATTTAGTTGAGTATCTTTCCGAGGCGCGGATGGTAGGGGATTACGGCCTCCGCCACCCATCATGGGGATATGTTGAGGGAATGCGGAATAGGTTGTTGCGGTGGTGGTTGAGGCTCTAATACGTTGGCAAAACTGAAACTAACACCCCAAGGGTTATAGAAATGTAGGCTTAGCTGTAGAAGAGAGCGGCTTTAGTAGAATAGGAGGAGAGGCGCTTCTGCGAGGAGAAACTAAGAACCCTGAAGCAGGGGAATATACTTGTTTGCATATTAAGCTACTAGACGGTATTACGTTAACCTGCCTATAAGTATATAATTTCAAGTATTTTCCATGTGTATCAACAATACAGCTTGCAGCCTTGTTGTAGATATGCGGTGCGTATATGCTCGCGCCCCCCGCGACGTCGATTTCTAGCCAATGAGAGGATGGGGAACTTAGGCCTATGGGATTTCACTTTCCACCAAACTTCAGCCTAGCGCCAATACGTATCTGGGTAACGTATGACGAGTACGCGTCTAAATCAACTCGAAGCCCCGGAGAAAGAAAGAAAAGGAACGAAACCCACCAGCGCGGGCTGACGACGACCCCTAGTACTAACTATCTGATAAACAGGCAGGCTGAACAGTCGAGCCTTTCGCACCGGGCTCCCATAATGGCAGAACCTAACTTTATCCCAGTGGTGGATATAGGATCATGGTCCAAGGGGTCTGCTACTGATCGAATACGTATTGCATCCGAACTAACGGACGCCTGCCGCCGCGTGGGGTTCGTCTACGTCGTTCATCACGGGATTCCAGCCAACTTGCTAGAAGAGGCCTTCGCTTGGTCACGAAGGTTGTTCAATTTACCGCTCGAGAAGAAGATGCTTGCTCCTCACCCGCCAGGTACTTGCTTACCACGTCTTCCTGATACGCTGAATTTTAAGATAAACGTTGAGAGGGTTAACTTTGCATACACAGGGCCGAGCATTCATAGGGGATATTCATGGCCAGGTTTAGAGAAGGTGTCACAAACTATCTACGCCGATAAGGAAGAAGACAAGCAGGCCGAGGACAGGAAAGTTGGCGATGTCAAGGTTTGTCTACTTTCCCCCTGTTGCCGAATTACGTAGGCTTGCTACGTTTTATCTTTTATTCGTTAGCATTCACAGGCTTATGCCCGCGTCGGGATAGGAAAGCTACGAGATCGGCAGCGAAGAACTTCTTCAGCAACCCAATGTCTGGTTGCCCGAGGAAGTGCTCCCGGGCTTCCGTGAATTCACAACGAGGTTCTACTGGCGATGTTTTGATGTCGCCAAGGAACTGCTGCGAGCTATTGCTCTGGGAATCGGGCTCGATGGCGAGGATTTCTTCTTGCGCTTTCATAGTGGTGTGAATAACCAACTTCGACTACTTCATTACCCCCCTGTGGAGGCAGAGAGAATGAAGAATAACGAGGTTGCCCGTGAGTTGTTGCCCTACCTCGATTTTTTAAGCCGGACCAACTATTCGGCTGCCTTGCATGCTAGTACGAGTTTACCACACACCAGATGCAGCCAGCTTCGTGGCTTTACTTGATTCTCGATTCTTGATTTCTGGGACCACCAAACTTAATTAGAGAGCGAATCTGATAGACTTCTACAGGAATGCCTGCCCACTCTGATTGGGGTACAATAACGATGCTCTTTCAAGACCAAAGCGGAGGGTTGCAAGTCGAAGACCCGAACCAACAGGGTCACTTCGTCAACGCAACTCCAATGGCTAACGCTCTGATAATGAATGTGGGCGATTTACTGATGAGGTGGAGCAATGGTTTGCAACCCATTTCTTCACAAACTATTCCCATGTGTGACCTTTTCTCGTCGACTCTTATACTTCCTACCCCATGTGTAAAAATAAAAATGGAGAATTTCTTCATTTACGTTTTTAGACAGACTCGATTATTAACACTTCAATTAGACCACCTAAAATCGACACTTCATCGAGTTACGCTCCCGCCCCCGTCGCAAGGTGGTGACGTGGAGCCTTCGATGGCGCTCTCGCGGTACTCGATCCCGTACTTCGTGGCCCCGGACCCAACGGCCGTGATTGAGTGTTTGTCCGCGTGTGCGGATGCCCGGAATCCGCCTCGGTATCCCCCTGTTGTGCAAGATGAGTACCGAAGCATGCGAGCTAGGGGCCAGTATCTCTAGGGCTAGTCTGGATACCACGATGGTTGCAGAACACCGCATCATAAACCAAGAGTACCTATACTACTATCAAGCAGGCCCGATGTGCTTGACTTTTGTCACTGTGGCGTATTCTGCTCCTATTAGGAATAAATCAGGTCTCATCACTTCCAACTATTAGGGTTCTAAGCTAGATACGTATGATATAGATTGGAGTAGTCGAATCTACCGCGTATCTACCCACCCACTTCACGGAGTCCCCTCCACCTCCTTTTTCTTCTTTCTCTTTTTCTTTCTCTTTTTCTTTCTCTTTCTCTTTCTCTTTCTCTTTCTCTTTCTCTTTTTCTTTTCTCTTTTCTCTTCTTTCTCTTCTTTCTTTTCTTTTTCTTTTTCTTTATTTATCCTTTTCATTTTCTTCATTTCATTTGTGTGGCCGCTTCCAAGGTGAAGGTTCCCAGCCTTCAACACATCAAGTGTGATCCTATCTACGTCATTAAAATGTCCTCTCCTGTCGGTATACCGAGTAAGCTGCCTAAACTAGCACATTTATCGATCGATTTCCTGGGGAAGTCGTACGACGGCCAAGCTGTAGCCGGGTCGTTTCCAGCTTCCCCAATCAACCCCCAGGTTTCGGGTTAAGCGCCTCGCTACGCATACAGTAACCGCTCAGTTTTAGGCTTTGGCGCCCATCACCCTTGATCCCGGATGGCTTGACGTAGTACAGATGTTCCGACTTCCGACTACACCACGGATTATATCGCTCGGTATTCTTGTAGGTACCATAACATACAAGAGCTTGGTCTTCTCTGGCTACTGATATACTTTCAACATTTTAATCTACACCGAGAACCTGGCCCGTCCTGATTATTAAGGTATATATATATATATTGGACGGAGAAAGAGGAAATATGATTGGCTCGCAACGGAGGTGCGCTGTAGGGGCTGATTGGCCGCACATCCAACGGCATCTAGACTACCCCGAGCTAGCGGGTGGGGTTGGCGGCTGCAAGCTGAAATTAGCAACAAATGTATGCAAGAACCACCCGCCCACAGCCTACAGCCTGCCTACTGTACAGCTACTGACAGCCAGAGCTTGCTGTACCTCTCCCCTCATCGATGATCCCTGAAGATCACACTTCCTCCACGTACGGGACTTTGGTAAAGTTCAATCAATCTATACAACGATACCATCATCAGAGAGCCATTCCTCATGACATTTATGGAACGCGATTGTGTGTGAAGGAATCCATACTATTTGTTGGATCTGTCAATCGGTAAGCAATGCGGGGACACCCATGTCTTTCCGAGCATCATCCCCTCTTCCATCGCCATGACAAGGCAGCCTTGAACAGCCTAATTGCGGCTCCGTCGCCTTCAACCAACTGTGCTAACATCATATCTGCAGTTTACTGTGCTTTGTCCGATTGTTGGCAGTGAAGAAAAACTCGAATCGACTTGCTTGCCATCGTAACAACGTAGGGTTGACCTCCTGCCAGAACAAACCAGACATCGATGTCAGGCC
This sequence comes from Xylaria telfairii, assembly GCA_022495065.1. NCBI lineage: Eukaryota > Fungi > Ascomycota > Sordariomycetes > Xylariales > Xylariaceae > Xylaria > Xylaria telfairii. The sequence goes on from MU383863.1 coordinate 333,256, forward strand.
AATACTATCCTCCGCCGCCTGGTGCGGCCGGGTCTGGAGGTGAGCTAGCTTTTACTTCCTACCTCTGTATTACGCCAATAGATTTTTAAGGAGGCGGTAGTCGGGAAAGCTAGGCGGTGCGTGTAGAGTGTCCCTTCTTTGATGGGAGTTCAACGGCCTCCTTTGGCCGAACACATGGTTTGGGATCAAGGGCACCACAGCACAATATGATTCCGGCGCTGACGAGGCGCACAAACACAACCAGGCCCGCAAACGAGCTACCCACCACCTCCGACATCACCTCCCGCCAACCAGACAAGATTCTATCCGCCGCCACCCGGTACCCCGAGCTACCCACCTCCGGGAGCAGCTCAAGCCCAAGCCCAACCCCCAGTCCAAAGCCCTGGTTACCCGACACCACCACACCAGAGCTACCCTCCTCCCCAGCAGAGCTATCCCGCGCCGCCGCAACAGAGCGTGTCCCCGCCACCCAAGACGGCGACACCGACTGCTTACCCCCCTCCACCAGCCCAGTCGTCTTTCCAGCCATCCTCACAACATCAGCAGCACATGAACCTCGCCATCCGGAACAATGGTGTCGCGACACCACCGGCTAGTGCGCCCGCGTACTCGGAGGTAGCCCCGAATGCTCCCCAGGGCTATCCACAAGACAAACCCTCACCGCAACAGGCACAGCCTCCCTCAGCAGGGCTATCGACAGGACCGCCCCCGGCACCCAATATGTCGGCAGGGGCACCGGCACCGGGGCAGTTTGTAGGGGCAAGCACGACCATGGATGACGTGGGCACCTTTAACGGGGGCTCCTACCGGATTAGTCATCGGGACTGTAACACGATTGTAACAATTCAGTTGGCCATGGGGTGCCCCCTAACGGCAAGACCCGGGGTTTTGATTGCCATGAGCCCTACCATCACACTCAAGGGCGAGTTCAAGTTCAGCATGAAGAAGCTGGTCGCGGGCTCAGATTTAGGCCAGTCGACCTTCATTGGGCCGGGCGAGTTGCTGCTGGCCCCAAGCATGTTGGGTGACATCACGACGATCCGCCTAAGCGGTGACGAGACGTGGAGCGTCGGGAAGGACGCCTACGTGGCGAATACACAAGGCGTCCATCGTGATTACAAACGCCAGGGGCTCGGCAAGGCCATGTTTTCAGGCGAGGGCCTCTGGGTTCACAAGATTAGTGGTGCCGGCTTACTATGGATCACGAGCTTTGGCGCCATCATCCGCAAGGACCTCGCCGAAGGGGAGAAGTATGTTGTCGATAACGGTCACCTCGTTGCTTGGAACGTTAAGTATGTTATGGAGCGCGTTGCAAGCGGTGGCATCATCGCTGGCTTTGCCACCGGTGAGGGCCTCGTCTGTAAATTCACTGGTCCGGGTACAGTCTTCCTCCAAACTAGGAATCCGGTAAGTCTCATTGACCTCATCGTTTCATTTCGTTTTTTATTGTTTATTTCGCCATTGTTCCCTAAACTAGAGTTGCGGTCTGATGCCAAGTCTTGGCTAATGAATTATCGTCATAGCGAGCCTTCGGCGCCTACATGGCAGGCAACACCGCACCTCTATGAAAACGGCCAGATCCTATTACGGTGTAAAAGTTCCAGTAAGCTCATTGGTTGTTGGGCTGGTCAGTCACATCTGTTGGCCGATCTGTTCATCTGCCCGGTGAGTGTAGATAGCGTAAGCATGAGCGGGCGATCGAGCGGTGTGCTTTTGCTGGTTAGCGGTGGTTAAGGTACGTTCTTTTTTAGTATACCTAATCGAGATATTTCAGTTCATACAGTACTGTCTGTAGGTAGTGAATAAATATGTATGGTATATCTGGTAAGCCGCTTCATCTCCGCACCAGGTCCGCACATCCGCTTTTGCATATGCATCCCGGCTTCCTTTCCGAGATGTTAGATGAGTGAGTAGTACGCAGTAGCCTATTGTGTTCAAGTTGTTTCTATTTTCTTCCATCGTATTTGTCTAGTACACCTCGTACACTAGTGTCGGTATCTTTGCCGTGCAAAGTTAATCGTGAGCCCACTTATACTACCGATAGGTACTAGGGTTCTCTTACCGGTATGCCGAACGTGTTCTAAACCCATTATGACATGTTTCTAGTATAGGTAAACGAGGATATTTAATACACTATAACAATGCGGTGTGTGTGTTTGGTTCAGAAGCGGGAGCGTATTTTGAACGCCTAGTATACTAGTATGGGCGCGGAACGATTTCCTGACCTGATGCCGGGCTTAACAGATCTCTTATGATCCGTAAAATCCGTCTTATATTATTTGGGGCATTGAGATGGTAGTCGGAAGGGTTTCCCCATCCTTCCCTCGCCACGACTGTGATGTGATCCTCGAGGATGGGGCTCCTATAGCTCTCGATCACGCGACGCATTATACCGTTTGAGTCACTTTCACTGCGGGACGAATTGAGTAGGTAGGTTATTCCTGTTACGTTTCTGAGTAACAGCTGGTCGCGGTGAATGCCGTCATCACTGTAACCACGGTAGGCGACCACCCACGCAGACCACGAGACGGGCGGCGGGCGGCTCGCACGGTTCAACGGGAAATTCCTTCTCTCCAACTAACCAGCCAACCAACCCCTCGTCGAGCCATTACCTTGGGGTCGTGTCAGCGTGCGAAAGTACGGGTAGAGTTGCCATATGCGCCCCGAAGTCGTGGGATATCATACGTCCGAGGTGACATATGACCATGTGGTATTCCCTGCCCGCCTCGGGACTTATTTACGGATTAGTACGATTACTCCAGACGGGGAACTTTAGTTGCAGGCATCCGGAAACGGCTTGGTATGCAAGAGGGGAGAGGTAACTGTAACTGTGACGGAGTCTATATCCTCGTTCGGGGGCGCAGGGTAGGTAGGTATTATCATGTTACTGCTTCCTGGGGATATCGATGTTTGGTGGCTAAGACGGATTAGTGTAAGGTTAGTTCGAGACCGCAGCAGCCCCCCGGCCGCGTCCAATCTTTTGTCTGCAAGGAGGGTCCTCGATCAGTCGATACGTTTGACCGGGTTCTGTCACGAGATCTGGGTTGGCAGTTCGGATTCGGTAATTTATTTTCAGTAAGCAAGCAAGCCAGCAGCCATGGGCACCTCACCCCCCGCGCTCGCTCGGAGGATCGTGCCTAGCCGGGTGGGTGGCCATGGGGATCGAGTGGACAGACGCCACGAAAAGCTTAACAGCTCTGGTGTACGGGCGTTCCCTTGTCGGCTCAAACCTGAAGTCTAATTTTACTGGGAGCTAAGAATTGAGGCGTTCGTCGACGGGCGAGGCGTTGGCGGCGAGCAGCTGAGCTATTGGCTGTCTGGTATCATGTACAGTAAGCAAGCAGTCATAATAGGTTCGGTTGGCCTGCTCGACTGCGGCACTTCGACAGCAACGTAGTATGATGGGATGTGGATGGGAATGGGATGGGATGTTGTGTAGTGTAGTGTAGACAGCAGGAACTTGTTTTTGTGCCGATGGACGGACCCCTGGGCTGGCTTGTTCGCATCTTCGGCTTCGGTTTGCTTGTCGTCGTCATTGCTAGCTGGGTATGGACTATAGTACTGGTATGTCGTTGTTGTCACCATCATGCCCATGACCAGAATCGCCTAAACCCAAACCCTTGACACTTCCTTCTTCTACCCCGCCGACAGTGGACTGTGACAGCCATGCATCGAGCTGACGCACGGGGTGGGCGGCATGTTAGGCCATCGACCTTCCATATCTATGTACTGTATACAGGATCTCAGGCCATCTGACGTACCGAAGAGAGTGCCCGGGTCGATCGAAGGTTGTATCAAGGGGGCTGAGGGCTGAGGCCGCACGTGTTGTGCAAGGGAGTTCTCGTCACTAAATGCGCTGAACCAAAGGAAAGGAAAGGATCAGGCCTACATGTTCCAGGCTGTCTGCCAGGTACAAGTACCACGGCGTTTACTGTGCTTAGGCACTGTGGAGGTAGCATACTGGCACGGTATTTCAATGCTCCAGGCTTACTTCGTCCCTACCTACTGCTTGCCATACCTAAGGTCAGGACTGCTGCTGCTGCTGCTGCTTCTGCAAGCCCCCCGGTGCCAAGCCGGCCGATTCCACTGCAGGCTCCTGTAATCGACGTTACCCAGGTGGTCAATCCAATCCAATCGAGTGCCATGCAGTCCAATCTAATCCAATCCAATCCAACATGATCCAATCCAATTCCCTGGCATGAAATCAATACCTTATGCTTATGCTTAAAATAGCGTACCCTTGGGAATGTCCCGGCAGGCTAGCGTCCTCTTGGCGGCTCACTCGCCACCCATTATAAGCAATTTACTAATATCTTTGACAGCAACTCTGCCCGAGGTCAGCATGTTCGGGTGCAGCCGGTGACGACGACTGCGCCGAATGCGTAGAGAGAAGCCGTTGGCCTACATATAACCTGACTATTGATGGTTGGGATCCAGGAGCCATCTATCATCTATTGATCATGATGTGGTATAGTAAAGGGCATAGTATTCTAGTATAGGTGTTACCGCAACACGGGCTCGCATCCCTTTTTAGTAACTACTTCGTGGCCAGGTCCTATCCCAGTTCCTATCCCAGGGTCCTGTCTGTCCCAGGTCCTGTCGTGGCCAGGTAAGGTACGGTACGGTACGGGCACCCAGACCAGACCAGACCAGACCCAACCCAGTGTTCTGGCAACGAACGGCATGTGCTCCGCATCTCGGTGGAGGTGGTAATTGTCAGCATTTTGTTCGGTGTCATTTGGGTCACTGAACCGTTTCCGTTTCCTTGTTCGCAATGTTACATCCGCCGGCATCCTATTCGCTAAGCTAATCAAGCTTAACGTTATCAAGCTTAAATCTTTCGCGTGCAACTAGGGGGGAGGGGGGGTGCAAGGAGCTCGCCTATTCGTTCAAGCCCTTAAACTGCTGGCTGCATGCGTAGCCGTGGCGCGAAGGAGTGCGATGGCTTCGACATGGTCTCGACAAGACCAGGCTGCAACTACAGTGTTGGCGACCACGTCGGACAGCTTGTTGACGCTTGTGACGTTGGTGACGCGGGCTGACTGTCCAAGACAACACACGAAGAAAGACGAAAACAACCAGACAGTACTGTGTTACACTACCCCAGAGACGAGACGCAGATTTCATGGATGGTGCTGGTCGTAGATACTGTGCCGTGCCGAACGCTGTCATGAGCTGTTCCTTACAGTAACCGTGATGCCAAGGCAGTAGAAAACTTAAGATGCACTAGAGGAAGGGGACAAGCGATTATAAGAGGTAGGGCAGTCCGCAACCAGGGGATTTTTTTCTTTCTACACGATGACTGCATGAAAATCCCTGTTTCCAAACCCACCAATTAGTCTCGCCTTAACCTCGATTCCATCAAGCCATCTGAAGATCACTCAGCTATGACAGGACGAGGCGAGCTGTTTATTATTGGCGTCGTGGAATAAGCTTTCAATTTGCAAGCCCCCGGTCGTCATACCCGTGCCCCCTTCCTCCAGCCCATCCATCCCCTTGGCCGCTCGGTAGTCTGGCTCGTTCGTTCGTTCGTACTTTAATCATCCAACGTCGCAGTTCCGGGGCGCCACTAACCGAGCTGACAGCGCAGGCTCGTTAAGGCTGACTCCTGCAGCGACGTCCCCATCTTGCTTAAGAGGACCGGTACAGACCGCACTCGGCAGTGCAGCATGCTGTTGGCATGATTCTGAAAGAAGTGGATTTCCAAATCAAACCATCTCCTTCCCCGGATACAACATGCCGGCGCCAAAGCCCGAACTGCGAGTGCGTCGCTATCATAGTAGGTCTCGCAATGGATGTACAACCTGTAAGATGAAGCACATCCGCTGCGACGAGAGGAAACCGTTATGGTAGGCAGAGTCTACTTCCATCCCCTCCTCCTGTCGCGATTCGGGGAATGAGTACTTTGGTCAGACGCGCCACTGGGGCTGCCGTCGAATGTAGGGCTGCAGATCTTTCATTTGTAGTCACTCGGCGGGGCTTTCTTGTCTGACGTTTGGCCCTCCTGCCTGCTGGGAAGCCGACGGGACGGATGGAATGGATGGTCGATAGAGCTCGTAGGCTGACCTAGCGATAGCACGAATTGTCTCGTCAAAGGGGGCGAGTGCGGATATACAGATACCAAAACGAAGCCAAAGTCATGCGCTCCCTGCACCGTTGTCCAATGTGATGATGCACAATGGCATGCGGGAACAAGTACCCTAAGGACGACGATACCGAACCACATGTTTGTGGGTTACCCAGTAGAGATGGCAGACGAATCGCGGTTTTTATTTGACATTTGTAAGTCACAATTCTTGGTCGGCTACACGACGTCGTACTATTCGAGGGGCGGGGAGAGGAATACTGATATGCTCATCTTCAGTTACACGGTATCGAAGCGTCGTGTCGAAGGAAGCTCTATTGCAACCTGAGTCTTTCATGTTAGTTGATCTTGTTACAGTCAATACCGCAACCCTAGTGGCTGACCACCAGCACATAGCATCCGTCGAGCGCTGTCGAATCCTGCCTGTCTCCATGTTGCTCTACTCATGACGGCAATTAAATACACGTGGGACACGGGTTCCATGGATCGGATCAAAAAGTCATTCCTTCACCACAAACTCGAGGCGATCAAGTTCGTCAACGAACAACTGCAGAATCCCAGAAACGCTGCCACAGACTGTACAATAGCCAGTATAGCCGCCTTGGCCCTAGCAGAAGTACGTGTCACCGGATGGCTAAAACAAATATCCGACATGGTGTCCTCGCCGGCTCAAGCTCATAACAGGCTAACAAGTATACAGAGCGCGTTGGGATGTCGAGACACAGCAAAGGCCCACATGACTGGGCTTTCACAGATCCTGGAGATGCGAGACGACGAAATGTTCACCGACGGAAACATATTCCAAAGCCTAGTAATATTGTAAGTCCATTCCTTGCCCTGTTTCGGATGTGTGTGTTAACGGCGTGTCCGACAGAACATCAAGGGGTACAGGCAAGCTCACTCTGCGGGAGCTCACGGACGCGACGAAGGGCATCGAAAATCCAGAATCGCTTGGTATGTGTACGTTTCGAGTCATACCCGACAGGTTCCGCCGCATGGTCGATCGAGAGGTGGATTTCAGCGATAAGACGGTTAACGAAGCACTGGAAGAAGCCGCCGAGGGGTCGGGGATCCTGGAGATCAAGCCGACGACGTTATCGACGAACGCAATCAGCCGAGCCCGATTGATGAGCTGTTACTTGTGTGTGTTTGCGATGTTGGGCACGGACGTGGTGGACCCCTTCATGCTCAACTGGCTTGTGGAATGGATGTTGTCGGACCTCACGCGCGAGGAGGAGGCGATGCGGCAGGGCAAGTTCCCTAGACAAGTTTGGTTCTGGGGAATCTTAATGGTCACTTGTGCGGTGGCGACGGCCCGGCCTAGCACGCCCCTCGAGGTTCATCAGATTGAGGAGTGGAGGGAGGTGTGCCATGAGAAGATTCGGCTTGTGAGCCATGCGCTCAATCTAAAGACATGGGAACAGACCAAGGACATCTTTGTCGCCTGGGTGTGGAGGGACAACTATGACGAGGAGCAGCAGGTCAGGGAGATGTGGGAGGAGGCAGTGTACGGCAAGCGCATTGCCGTGACTCGGACGGCGTCGCCGAGCTGCTTCGACCGGCATGACTTTATGTGTGCTAAGGAGCGGGCCAAGTCGATTGTCCGAGCCCAAATTGCTCACATGCGGAGGCTGATGCTGATATAAAGCTGGAGAGGATGTTGTGTATATATGGTCCAAGGGTTGCGATGGAGTTTTTGTATCTATAGGGAAGCAATCAGCGTGTGGTTTGTATATATGATTTTCTTTCTTGTCATGTTTTATATTGCAATATCCCGAGTTTTCTGGGGGGCGGGGGAAGGAGGAAGGGGAGATGAAAAGGCACTCAGCAGACTGCGAAGAGTTGATGGTTGAGAAGTGTACATACAATATACAGTAAGACCTTCTTCTAGCCAATAAGAGTTGAGATCAGTTAAGAAGGATATATACCTCGATATGTGTGCACCACTTCAACAAGACGTTCCCGAACTTGATCTATATGGTCGAGCGGTAAAGTAGTCGGCAGGACAAACCCTTGTGTCAGAGGCAGGGCCATAGGCATTCAAGGGCTTTCCGGTCCAGGAAGTACGGCAGTGCCCGAAACCTGGATTCTTTTTTGGAATTTTTTTTAGGATGACTGTTCGATTCTTGACCAAGCCGTTTTCTGACTAATTCTTTTAGTTGCTACTGCTTGCACTTGTATCCTTTATATAGCAAGATCACCATTGTACCTTTGTGCATGAAAGAGATGCGCAATTCCCCCCCTTCACTCCTTCGCAACGCCAGCACTCTGGCGAATAATAGAAACAAAAAAAAAAATAAAGAAGTTCAAGGATTTTACATGCTGTTATATTTTCGGGGGTTGGTGATTATTGTCAACTTCAGGCAATGCTCTAGGTAACAAAGCAAGCCCAATAGTGTTAAGTCAACCACTTGCAGCCCCCTTTACCTCCCACATCAAGGCAAGTCGTTTTAAGTTAAAAACATGCTGCTGTGTATAGGTACTATCCCATATAACCAGGTGATAATGTAGTTGAAGGCAATAGCATGAATAGGATGCATCACCACTCATCGTTGCTAGGCTGGGTTGGTGTCCTTCTACCTCTATATAGCAAACAACTAGCAGTTAGGATGGTCAATAGCCCCTGACCTACAGTTAGGGAATGTAGTCCCCGGCCGTGGGTTCGGTAGTTGTCTTCTTGACCCAGTCTCAACAACTGCCATGGTGGTTACACTGGTGCTTGACTTGCATATTCCCATGTAAATGGCCTCGAGAGTACGTTAGCATGGCCAAGGGGTTCTGAACTAAGCTAGACATCTCTATAACTCTACAATTGAAGCAAACAAACTAGCATTATTCTTGACCTTGCAATAGGTTCTGCAGGTACCTAGGTACCTACAAGGGGTGATTGTTTGCTAACGTACCTACATCTATTGTTGCTCTGTTGCGCCAGGTAAGTGGGCTTTTGAATATGGTACTTCGCCCTGCGCGTAAGATAGATGACTACTTGCGCGCCAATACTTCCGCAAGAGAAGCATTCACATAGAAATTAGCATGGCCCCGCTATTTTCTAGGAACGAGATTCACTTGGAGAGATGTTTGTTGACTGTACTTGTGACCTGTTCTAGATGTTGTCCACAACTAACACACATTCAATAGACTTCGAGTCTATATAGATGTGGTGATTCTATTATGGTACAGTATTCAAGGTAACTACCGATCGAAGCTCAGACCTCCGCTACCATCCTAGTTTCTAGACATGCAAACATCTGCAGTTGCAGCATTTGAACTCTTTCCAGCCTTTCTTTACCCAGCTCTATTCCCTCAGAGCATCTCTTGGTTTGCACAGCCTGTACATTTCATTTCTACAAGCGACACAGTATATAAGGACACGGGCCTCCTTGAATGTAAAGTTCTTGTGAGGGGAGATACTTCCTTAGACATACAAGACGTTGTGAGACGCAACTCCCAGAACACCCTCTGAGAACCTTGGTCAACAAATAACCTTTCCTTGAGACGAGTTGGTCCTTCCCTTTACGGCGCTTGCCTTGTACATGCCCTATCTTGATCTTCACAAGCTGTCACCCTCTACCATAGCACGCGGTCCCAATCCCAATACTCTCTATCTTCCCGCCATCATTGGATCTACTCGATACCATCCATCGGCATAATCGAGATTTTTGGATTGGATCGCAGCCTTTTGGTTCCGCTTGGTATTGTCCTCAGCCTCGCAGACTTACAATATCTTTCCTCAACCCCTCGCCTCAAGTACCAAGCAAACAACGCACCACTTCAAGGTGGCCCATTGTGTCCTTCTGACCCATAGCCCCGGATTTTGCTCCAGGGCTCAATCATCTCTTCTGTCCTTCTTCACTCTAGAAAGCTGCAGAGGTTCCTTGCAAAGCCATCCCAGAGCAGCCGGAGCTCGCATCTCTACCAACGCCCGCCGACCTCAAAGCGGAAGAGGAAGCAGGTCTTCTTGAGCTAGTACCAAGTAAGTTCGGTTCCGTATCCAATCGCGAAGGACACGCCACATCAATTTCATCGGGAATATACTGATGTGGGAGACAGAACATTGCCGACCGGGTTTGCCCACTGCTTAGTTGGCTGAGTTCCTTCTCAACCTTGTAAGGCTTGCATTTCCCAATTCCTCGCTATGGCGGGGCATCGTCGACGAGCTGCCATCTACCTGACGATGGATATATCCCGTGTTCCATAGAGGATCAAGTACTAATGTTACCATCCACCAAGGCCGGAATTACGACTTCCTTCCAGAATCACGAACGACAAAACCAAGGAGGTTTCGAGTAGCAAAATCACCATGTTGAACGGTTACGACAATAAGAAAGGCCTTCGGGCTAGGGCCAGAGATACCTTCAAAGGCCTTATTATCGACACCAAAGTGGCCCAGGACACTTACAAGGCCGAGAATCCGACCATCGCTAGGAGGAGCCGCTCAAACAGTAAAATGGCTATGTCCGGTGGGTACGAGAATAAGAAGGACTTTCGAGTCAAGCCCAACATGAAAGGGCCTGCTCTCGATACCAGACTAGCCCAGGGCGTTTCCAAGGCCGAAAACGTTGGCATTTCTGTCGATACTAGATTGGCTTGGAAAGCCAGCAACGCCGACATACCGAGACTATCCGAGGCCATGATGAACAGAAACTGGCGAGACCATCGACGAGCGCCGGAGGACGACTCTCCAGAAACGGTGGAAGCTCCCTGGTCGGCTCCCATAGAGAAATCAGTGTTCCCCAACACACCTAAGGCTAAGCCTCAGCGCGATGATGAGTTTGAAGTTATCGATTATGACCATGGCCTTCAGCGGGTGGCATATCGATGTAGAAAGCCTGAGGATGTGAAGCCTGAACTCATCCCGTTCACGAGATCTGATAATGTGGACCCTGATCTCTGTCTCTCGGCTCCTGCTACCAAGACGGAGTTTTCTGCGGCTGAAATAGGAACCGAGGAGCGTTCTTCAAAGTACGATCCCAGCGTTTTCCAGCCTTCTATTAAGTCTGTCGTTCGTCTTGATGAAATGGCGCCCACTAAGCGTGCTGGTTACGAGAAGATCCTCAATTGGGATGAACAACAATTGAAATGGAACAAGAATGGGAGTATCCGTGACTCCAGCTCTATCACGACAGTCTCCCTAGTTCACCCTTCTCTCTCTTCGAGCTGGGAGACTTTGGAGTTCCCTTACGCCGAGCTCCGGGCTGTCCATGGCACCAAGCGATTTGAGAGGGGACTCAGTGACGTTGAAGAGACGATTCGAAGTCAGCTGTCAACGCTTGTGGAGCCTCAATCGGCGTGTTTACCCCCGGAGTACCTCAGGAAAGCGTACGAGGAAATTCGGGAAGAGCGACAGAAAGCAATGGTTTTAGCCAATTCGACTCTCGGAACGCGGAGTCGCCAGGATGGCATAGACTCTAACAAGGTAGCATCTGCCAGGGATAGTGGTAACGACACTCAATTCAACGCCCTACTTGGAAAGCTGAATAAACTATGCGCTCCTCGTATTCGCGCATTTACTCTTAACGATAAAGACGACGCCTATGGCCCCGACTGCGCAAATCAGACCGAAAATACCGGAGGGGCCAACCCCCAGCGTAGCCCATCGGAAGACTCGGGTATTGGTGGTCTGTCCCCCGTAGGCCGAAAGAGAGCTTCGACATTGAACCCCAAGGCTGTTGAATTTCGTTTCGCCGCGCAGGAGAATCAGCCACCAATTACCAATGGATGCGATTCCGGACCCGCGCAGGTTTCTAAGCAGGCGTCAGAGACCGCGGATCCTATTCGACTGCTGGAGACACGAGTAGCAGAGTTAGAGGCCCAGCTTGCACGGCGTCAACTCAAACAAGCTCACTCCGCACACCAAGGACGCGGCAAGGGATGTAAGACGAACCAAGCACCTTATGGAGTTAAGAATTATGGGCCTATCGTTTTTGGCGGCGGTGCTCACCACTCTGCGATGAATAAGAGTATCCAGGGTCTGGCAGGATACCAACCTGCTCATTCGATCCCGCCATATAAGTCAGGAGCGGGCTTTGCAATGGGCGTAGGAGGAATGAATCCAAACCCGATTCCATTCACTGGCTACGCCGGATGGCCCCAGAATGGCTTGGGTTTTCCCTCAAATGAAACCAATACCACGCAGGCGATGATCCCCTTCCAAGGACCTCCAGCACCAGCTCAACCGGCTTCAGGCACCTCTCTCTGGGTCAAGAGTATGTTTGGACCGAAGCCTGTGTCAAAGCCAGACCGTCCATTTAATCCCGGAGATGGAACACAAGCAATGCGGCAGCAAGAATACGAGGAATATCTGGAGCACCTCCGAGCGACTGACCCATCGTATGCGCAAAGCTGCAAACAGCGACAAGCCCGTCGTGCCGATCGTCAGCGCTCGGGACCTCAAAGCGGCCATGGTCGTCGTGGTTCGGAACAGGATGTGTCCGTTAACTGTAAGCTTGGCCCGTAGGTTCCTAGCAAATGGTAGAAAGAGTAGAGAGACTAGATGTTCAGTGTCCGGCTGAGTACTAGGACATGAACGGAGACAGGGCCCGCGATAAAGACGACTTGGCCTTTGACTTTCTTTCCACAGCGATTAGAGCGACAGCAATTTTCTCCTTGCCAGCATACATATAGTATCAGACATGGTGGTCATGCTGAACCTTCCTGAGATAGTTGCCAATCTGGCCGGGCTCGACTAACTTGCATTTTCATATTCATATTTTCTGTCGCGGCACAGGGGAGGGATAGCCAATCATGAATTTTATTACACAATTCGGCCAGGACTAGTAAAAAGCGGATGATACCTGTTGAATAGGTATTTAGACGTTAGGGGTGGAAGAGAGGCGTTTAGGCTCAGAGGCAGGGCGAAGGATTAACCACTGTGGAGGAGAGCATTCGTCATCGTTTGTTTGAGGATACGGGGCCATAGGGAATAGACTAGCTGCTAAGTTGCTGATTAGATGCTAATCACGATTATCCTGACTGTGCGGCCGTAATTGCATCGTTCGAAGCTGTAGAGAGTGATTTGCGGAAAAGTAGGTAGGTAAGTAGGTAATTGTGCAGTTCTATTGTTTGGTGTTTGAGCTGGAATGAATTGTGCTATACGGAGTACTCCGTAAGTGCTGCTGTTATAGGTACATAGGTACTGTACCTAGGTAGTAGCTACATCATACTGCTTCTAGGCTACTTTTGGTAATAGTGGCGTACCTACAGTAGAGCTGCCCCAAAGCGGCAATTACAACGCTAGCGCCCCTCTATCGCGTCCTGCAGTGCAGCAGACACCAATCGTTGGGAGATGTGAGGTTTTCCCCAACCCACTTACTTCTCTTTGCGATGAGAACAACTGGATACGGCAACCCGACCAAAACAACTACCTAGCTAACTACCTACTTACTCATAAGTCACCGGAGTGGCTCAAACTCGATACAGCACCGGTAGATGAGTTACGGCCTGGATAAAGTGAGGATTGCGTAGAGCAAACGTCGGCGGAAACCTATCCTGAGCTCCAAACAATGTTGTTGTATAAATAGACGAAACGAGACGTTGTCGCTACAAAACCAGAACTGACTCAAGCCGCCTGTCGCCTGCCGAAGATGTCGACGCCCATGCGTCACGGGCCTTCCCAGCAGGGTCGCACCCCGTCCCAGCACCCTGCGACCGCGCCTACCCCTCAAGCCTCGACGCCTTTCTCTACCACGCAAGCCGCGGCCGCCTTATCTCCCCACGGCCCTCGTTCTTCGCCGCAGCAACTTAAGAAGTCTCCCGCGATGGGCACGCTTCCGTCTGGTATCATGTCTAGCCAGCCTGGAAACCCGCCGCTTAATTTCGACAGTCCTTCGGCCGCTGCTGCCCTGGGCGGCTTGGGCCTCGACCTCCAGTTCGATAATATCAGCGTGGGAGGTCTGGTCGGTGGTACAAGTCGGTCTGATGAAGACGACAGAAAGAAGCGCATGGATGCCGTGATTCAGGCTCTTTGGGTAGGTTATGTGCAGACTCTCCTCAGCTCGCTCGGGCTTATCTGGTACCTAGGACTTTGACACTGGTCGAGTAAGTAACGACGGCCTCGAGAGATTGGCCACTCGCCTTGGCTTAGAGTGCCTCTGGGAGACTGCTGGCACTGGCGGCGAAAACGACAAGGTACTCATCATCGCAGGTCGTACCATGGCTGTCGAAGTTTCTATCAAGAATTACATTGTTCATCACGCCTCGTTGTCGTTTAATGAACTGTCACCGAGCCTCGACAAACATTGTGGAAAGGCCTCGGCAATCCTTTTCAACGATTTAGCTCTGGGGCCGAAAGAAAGCCAGCTCACCAAGAAGCTCTCTAAATTTAGGGATAACCTCGAGCGCCTAGCAACGCTAGACAAGCTGAGTGTAACCCCGGGTCTTAATTGCCACGAGGCCGTTGCAGGCGTATGGGAAAGTCTAGAGAAACTGCACAGGTGGGATGTCGAGAGACTACGCGAGGATCCAGACTTGAGTGACAAGTCCGAAGAAAACCTTCGAGTTCGTGCTCTCTGCAGCCAGCACGGTTGTCCGCTTATGCATACGAGAGGTCGCGTCGGTCTCACCCTCGACTACTGGAAGCAGTACCACAACTACCCGTCAACAAAGGTAGAGGGGGGGAAGGGCAAGACATGGGGCGTGCTAATTGACTGCTCGACTGCCAACAGTGTGATGTACTCCCCAGTCCGCGTTTCCGACAAGTGGATTGGGCCCAACGTTGTGAAGACAGACCCGATCGATGATGAGGTTATGTCTGCTACAGGGCCAATTCTGGACTGGCTAGAACCGCCCAACATAATACTCCCACCCACTGAAGAGATTAAATCCGAGGGGGAACTAGAAACTGGTGGCGCCCTTTCGGCATCCAAACCTCTCGAGGTTGTCTTCATGGCAACATTTGACCCCCCTATTGTCGTCACTCAAGGCGTTGCGATCGAAATTTATAAGATATCTGGATTCAATGCGCCACTGCCTGGAAGCACATTCGACAACTTGCTATTCCCCGTCGCGGAGGGTATAAATTACGACCCAAGCGAGCCTAGAGTCATGACATTCACCCAGACTGTACCCGTATTTGTTGACATACCTAATGGCCAAAAAGAACCTGACCTCAAGGCCCATAGCAATACGTTGTTGGTCGACAAACCGGTATACGGCCAGGTTGTAACCCAGGTATCCATCTCTCATCCGAAAGAACTGATGTTGATGCTCCCTATGCTACGACAGTACGCATTCCTGTCACTGCTGCTTGCCAATAGTTTCAAACCGCGAGAAGGACGAGAAGCGATCCCTCTAGTTCCTGAAGCTCGCACGGCAGAGGAAGGCACGTCGAACATGAGCGCATTGGATCACAAGTACAAAGATTTCATCAACTCTCCTAAACGCCTCAAGGTTGACATAGTCCTATCCGCACATCCGATTCCCCGGCTCCAGTTAGTCTTCCCTTTCAGACAAACTACAGCCATGATAAATCTCGAGATCCAGCTTCATGGGAAGATTCATATTGTGTCTGATAATATCTTTACCGATTCCGATTCCCAAACCGAAGCTTCTCAGTCCCAGCGGAAGGGCAAGTTTCTCAACAGAAGACAATGGGCCCAGAAGTTGGAAGATTGCGAAAACATCGGTTATTGGATCGAGATTATCAAGCACACGCTTGAATGACAGCGCGACGATACTTGGCGTCTCGAAGTGATACCACACACCCGAGGAGGGGTGTGTTTAGATATGCTTCTGGGCTTAAGGTAACCTTATTACCAGGACAGGGTTTGTAATTTTGTTTCATGCCGCTCAATGGGTAACGGGATGAAGTGATGCCAAGCAATATGATTCCGAGGGTGCAAATCAATTTGAGAGGCTCAGATCGACCATGCCACTCTTCATAGTCACATTCGCCAACCATGGTAGAGTTAGATTTGGGACAGGTTAGTATCCAACTTGAGACATCCTTCGCCGCATAATTGGTATCACTATATTCCGATACACTGCAGCCAGACAAATAACTCACAATCATGACGTCCGGTGCCTGATGAACAGCCTTTCGGTGTTCATGACATTGTCGACGAGCTTCTTGGGGTTTTTGATTTGCAGGATTAGGGGTTCGGCGGCAGTCGTTGCTGATTTTCATGTCCCGTCCACATCTCTGACAATATCCACAAGCTATGAGGGGAACAAAACACTAACTGAATGATGATGATAGAAACGGGGAAGCAGCTTCTCGAATCGCTGTCACCCTTTGGTCAGCCTACCAGATCGTTGCCGGGCTAAAACGAACATAAACTAGAATAGGAAGCAGATAACACTACAGAAGACATTCAATTGCACGAGCAGATTTTGGCACAATAGTTTTAAGAAAGCGCTGTGGCTGGATTGATTGCCATGATAGTGATCGTCATGGTCAACGATAATGAGAGTAAGTGTTGCTCATCCAAATCCCCTGATCTGCAACCTTCGCCCTGCTTCCCTGCTCCCCTATTACCATTCTCGTTCCTTTTCCCATGAACACCGTTCCCATCCGTTTTATTGTCTGTGCCCTCATTTTTCCTACCCAAACCGAAATCCTCGTCCTTTACATCCAGAAAATCGAGTGTGAAGCGCAGCGTAGTTCGAAGGATTGAAACAGACCCGCGTCCCACACCAAACACGAAACCTTGGTTGCTCGTCTGTAGGCGTACCCGGATGTTGCCGTATTGGAACTCGTTCCCCTTGTCATCGTTGCCCTTGTCATCGCTGGAACCCCCAAGGAAGAAGAGCCCTGTTATGAGGGCGTTGTCATCGCTTTGCGAGGCGGGGACGGGATCCTGTTGGTGGTAGCTACACTTAGTATAGGCCCACGAGGATGTCGCCGCGGACGCGGGCGGTGAGGTGGACTTCGGCCTCGAGGTCAAGCTTGATGCCAACCATGAGGGCGGCGTTCTTGAGCTTTCCGTCGTCGTCGACGGGGCCTTTGAGGAGGTTGCCTGATTGTCGACTTCGGTTAGCCAGTCAGTTACTAGCCAGCAAGGCAAGTGCCCTGGCCTCATGTTCTACAGAATCGGGAGTGTATGGATCTTGGGCTCCAGCCTATCAATCGAGCGAGATGGAAGCTCGAGAATCGGTAGGTGCGAATGGAAGAAATATGCAGTGACAAAATATGCTGCATGGTGTTTACGATTGGAACGGGAAACACGAAATATACTATTCACTTACCAATGGGAGAGTTGGCACGGCCTGAGAGACCGGGCATCGGCAGGCCAGCGGAGAGGGAGTTTTCACCGCCGAATCGGTGGTCCAGAGAGGTAGGGGCAGTGGTCTTGACGCTGAAGGAAAATGCTGGTTAGTTGATATGCCTCGACCTCCGGCGGCAGCTTATGTCGAAGCGGACAAGGTGACTTACGGAGAAGCCATTTCGATTATTGGTTGTAGAAGCTCGAGTGTGCTTTTGCTGAGTCGGAGCGAATATCGCTTCGGTTTACGCCTCAAAGGTTGAGTCGGAATGTGCTTGGGCGAGTTCGGTATCGCGTGGCGAGAGGAAACTCGAGGTGGTGTGGGAGGAGGACGTAAAAGTCTCTTCTTTTTGCCGGAAGGCGGAGTTTGAGGTAGAGGTGATGGGATGGAATCCGTTGTGATTGTTGGTGATGGAATAAGACAACATTGATTAACGGCATCGCCTCTGGTCTTTATACATTTTCCCCATCGAACCCTTACACAAACTCATAGCCGGTCCTGGCTTAACTCATCTCCTGTAGCTCCCGTTGTGCATCTCGCGCTCGACACTTGCACGCTGTCACTGCAGGGTGAGCGTCGTTACGCTCGATTGCGAATACTGACGAGGCCAGCCTGTTGCTTGCTCACCTCCAAGACGCTCGTTTGGTACACTTTGCCAGATTAGGATCGCGATCGTACGATGGAAAGCATGTCATGTAGTCGATAGATCGGACGGTCCCGTACAGGTGACACGTTGCCGTCCCGATATACAGGGCCGATCCTCGTCTAGATTATGCTTCGTTGTCAGCCATATTAACGGCCAATGATATGGGATCCTGGGATACGGGGGGCATAGTTACGGATACCACGGATGATGTGCCCGCTATCTTTGCCGCGCTCCATGCGAGATCGACCTGTTGTTGACAGTGTCCGGGGGCCCCTCACCCCCGACTACAAGGCGGATCCTTGTCCGCCATCAGCCGCACATCATATAGGGGAGATAGAAGCAGCAGATGCTTAACCGGCATGAATATGGGAGGTTCGTGCAGCCTGCGCAGCGCTCGTCCATGCTAGCGCAATCCTTCACATTACTTTTTCTAGCCATTGTTGATTTAGCAGGTACCAAGAAGTTGGGATCGAACGATATCGATCGAGCCCCCAGGTTGTGGCACCTAACAAACGGGCAGATGCTTCCGACGCGCAGCACGCTGTCGTGTACCCCTGGAATCGCCAACAAGCCCAGATCGAGCTTGCGACTGGACGAGCATGCATTACATGTTATCATACACCCGTGTCGACTAAAGCCTAATTCTTGCAGACGTCCCCAATGAATTAGAGGACAAACACCAACAACTACAACATGAGTAGTGAACTGTCATTCCTTATCGCTTTCGCGGCCGTCGTCGGCGCGTCAGAAGCGATCAAGCAAATCCAGTCCGACGCGAGACGAAAGGAGCACAGGAGTCGGAAAAACAACCTAATCGTTCGATGCCTTAAGTCGTGCGAATTTAGCAGTGCCCTCGAGGGTAGGCGAGTTGTACTCTCAGGCGACAAAGTGCGTATTCCCTCAACCCAACCACCCCCCCCCTTCCCCCCGTTCCTTTCTTAGCCGAAACATAAACGGCGGGATATTAACAGCCTGATTTTACAGCTCTACATTGACACGGGGACCCACCATGAACAGGAATTTGGGCATCCCTTTACTGGCTACTATCTGGCTTACCCAGACTCCAATGCATCCGGGCTCGTCAGCACAATCTGTGATGAGCCTCCAATCATGAATTGGATCTACGTGGACCGCTGGAGTCACGAGTTGAAGTTTGGCAACCGCTCGTGGGCGGATGACAACTTCCCCATTCCCTGGGATTGTTCACGTCAAGATCGGAGGCTGACGTTTGGTGGCTGGGAGGGTTTCTTGGCCGTCAAGGAGGGCAACTTCTGGGCCCTGTATTTCGACATTGACGAGGACCACCTGAAAGCTAAGAAGGCGGACGGGACCATCCCTGAGGGGACACCGGTGCTGGAGATCATGTTGCAACGAATAGAGATGCGACTCCCCAAACCCAAGCCGCCGCCGCCGAAGGAGGACCAGCCTGAGGGTGACAAGGAGAAAGTTGAGGGTACGGCAGATGCCAATGGTACTGATGGCGCCAATGGTACTAACGGCGCCAATGGTACTCCTGACGGCGCCAATGGTACTGACAGTGCTAAGGGTACCGACGGTGCTAATGGCACTGACGGCGCCGATGGTAGTGTCGACGGCGCCAATGGTCACGCAACCCCAGACAAGGCCAACGTTGAAGGTACGACAGATGCCAAAGGGAGCGGTGATGGCGCCAATGGCCACGCAGATGCAGGCAAGGCCGACGCTTCCACATACCAAAACGGGCCATACATGACGCCCCCGGAAGAGCCACTGGAGGGACCCCCAGTCGATTAACCCAGAACACTAGATTCGTGCATCATCTTTGGGCTATGGGATCGGGAGGGTGTCCAATAGTGTAGTATATCTGTCATACTAGTATAGGTAGCGAGGAAGATAAAAGTGAGCTAATTAGCCACACCAAGGTTCTGCATGACGGGAGCATCACGGTATCGATGGCCGGGCTGGTTGGTCTGTCTCAGCCACGTATACTATACTGTAACAGCACTGTATAGATGCCTGGTTATTCGCGTTTGAGAATAATGCCTGTGTTAAGAAAGATTCGTCTGGGCCTCGCAGCATAGGGTTGCATTCTCCATCGTGCCATGCATATGTCGCATCGTTCTAGCATCGTTCTCCAGCTTACCCCTGCACCTCAGCCAACGCTAATGCGAATCATCCATAGTATAGCCCAGGTCCCGCCCACAATTTCGAGTGCAGAGGGTAATATGTACAGATATAGGGTTAGTATAGTATAGCCGCTCCATGCCCGGGATGTGGTCGAGCAACCAGCATCCAGTCCAGGGTTCGAGGACCCTTCAGTCTCTTACAAATCCTGCGCAGCACGGGCGCGTCCTGCAGTATGGATCATGCTTGTTATCTCCTAACGGCTTGGCCCGGGGAATTACGGGTGCGGGTGTGCGGTCGAGGGTACGGAACGAACCGTCTGATCTTGTTTACTAAAATGTGGTTGGTTAATAGTAATTTTTTTTATTTCTCCGTGGCCGCATGCCGGCGAAGCAAATTAGCTATGTCCTTGCGAGATTAAACTTTTTTCGTTTGATGTTCCCTATGTTCTCTTACCTGTCTCCCTTTCCCCGCAAAAAACACAAGAGCTATAGCTACCAACCTAGCTGCTTGCAGCACGGTAGCACGGCTTGCATATTCGGTTTCACGGACAGTCGCAGTTACAGCACAGCACGACCTGACTATTGTTTCACCAAGCGCGGCGCAATCCGGCCGGCAAGCAGCGCGCAACTCCCCAGACCTTACTGTACCCGCGGTGCTACATACTGTACAATACACACATACAGACATGCATACTCTGTACGTGCATACAGAGTATACTAATGCCTATACTACATAACACACGCACATTCCCACACCGGAAGGCGGCCGATAGCGTCTGGTGTAAGAAAGGGAAAAAAACAAAAAAAACACACGACTCGCGTCGCCGCCGCCGTATAACGGCCCTTTGACCCGCCCGGCCGATTGTCGGGGGATAGAATGGCCGGTCTGTGCCGATTGATGATCTGTCGTAATACAGTACATACCCGCCTCCTGCCCAACCTATCCTCTCCGGCGTGGGGGGGAAAGACCTCGGGAATGAGACCAAAAAAATAATAATAATAATATGAGATATGACGGAAAAAACAACTGACGTGTAAGTTGGATTGATCCGCGGCCCCATCCCATCCATTCCATCTATGTGGCGTCAGTGCATACATGCAAAATACAAGCTACAAAACGTCGTAGCATAAAGATGCAAAATACAAAATACAACGCTACAATTTAAGCACCATCCGTGCCCGGGGGAGAGCAGGGGGCAAAAATAGTAACACACCCACCCCTTTGCAGCCACAGCAGAGATGGGTCAACGACCAGGCCAGGCAAGGCCAGGCCAGGCAAGGCAAGGCAAGGCAAGGCAAGGCTCGTCTCGGCTCGACGAGGCTACCACGCCAAGGGTCCTGCAACCCGACTGCAAGGGCTTTTACTGTACTTACAAGGGGGCGTTACCAACTGTACACTAGGTACTAAGGTAGGTACTGTAGGTAGTGTACAGTAGGTAGGTACTAGAGCGTACTGTGAAAGAACAACAATACCTACCGGCCACCACCACCACCACACCACACGCTCCCACCATCTTCCATATGTACTGTATACTATGCAGAGCACACGCAGAACGAAAGAAGAAGGCCAGGGTCATTCCCTGCTTGCCATCCCCGTCTTTTTTCGTACAGTGGTGTAGTGTAATCTTGGAAGTTGCCAAGTTCCTGTACGATCCAGGGTCAGAGTCTGAACGCCAGTTCCTTCCCCTGCCCGAACACGTAGGTACAGGTCGACGGCCGACCACGTAGGTAACGCATAGGAGGTAGCAGGAGGTAGGTCAGGTAAAAAGAACATATCACGGCAGTTCGACGCGACAGCTGATGCTGGATCAAACTATACCAGCACGGGCATAGCCACGGGTTTGATAATAAGTGCGAGACACGGCAAGTCAGCCAGCCAGCCATCTCGATTTCCATATGCCCGGTCAGCCAGTGTGTATAGTCAATACCTTATACAGTACTATACTATACTATGCTACACTACCGGTAGGTGCCGTTAGGTACTGTAAAACGTCCTTGTCCGCCTCGCGCGGGGGCCTTCGCTGTAATGTACGGCGGCGGGTACCGTTACGGAGTCCGTTCAGCGTCGATCGCAGACAAGCATCCCCCCAACATATGCGCTTCCGAAAAGAATCTTCCGACGCTGCCGCCTCCCTCCCGACCTCGCCTATAGTGCTCGACAAGGCTCTGCGCAATCTGCCTTTCTCCTTCTCTGGTGGCCATGATTATCAGTAATCAAACCTCCACTTTCTCTAGCCATCTCATCTTAAACCTCCCACCTGAACAACGGATCCAGACGACATACGTGTCAAACCCTCCCAAGTATGGTATAGAGTATTGTTTTTTTACCACACATATCTCGGTTCCATCTCCCCTGAGGGTGTCGAGGTGGCTGGCTGACTGGGCTAGCTGGGTCTAGGTCCGCGCTCGACTAAGCGCCTTCTCCACAACCTCGTCGACGCTCTCCTCCCTGACACCCAAAAGCGGGTTGTCCGAGGCCTCTCTCGACGCCACGATGCAGCGGGCCTCCCCTGGCGCATAGAGTTGGAATACGAGGAGATCGAGGACCCATCCGCCGATGCCCTGAGCGTGCTTCTCTCGTCCGTCCTCCAGAGTCTGCTGTGCCGTCGAGCGCTCGACCTCCCACTTCTCCTCCTTCGTTGCTCTCTGGAACGCCGCGAGCAGCTCATTCTGAGACGTTTGGATCGACCGCACCTTGACGAACCGATTCGCTGTCTCGCCTGGATGCTGGAGGACCCCGACGACGGACTGGCCTATCCCCTCGAGCGTTGTGCCGGTGAACTCCTCTGTGCCGGCATCATAGATTGTCGCGCGGCGCTCGGCGACTCTGAAACCCATCCGAGGAAACTTTGGCAATGCCTAATAAAAAGAGAATCCATCAGTTTCATGGTAAGTGGTTGGGATTGTTTCTGACAAGTAACCAGTGCTCTGGACTCGAAGAGAATCGGCCAGGACTCAAGGGGACGAAGACAACCGGACGTCCAAAAGGATAGACGCGCCGCGGGCGATGGGTGAGCACACTTACCCAGTCAATTGGGTTCCCAATTGTGATTCCAGTCCATGTGAACCCGTCTTCCTTTCCCTCGTCTCTCTGCGCATACTCTTTCGCACAGTTCCAGGCGACTTGCCGCGCCTCGCCTATGGGCTTGAATTCAGGGAGACTGTTCTGGTTTATGCCCCAGCCAAAGTCATTGGCTACAAACACACACAGTTACATCAGTCATTTGCCCAAAGTGAAGCGGGTGGAAGTACACCCAGAACCCAGCATTGTGCAATTTCCTTAAGCCACCCCCCCCCCCCCCCCAATTGGGCCAGATGACACCGAAAACGTATAACAGCTTCTTAGCGTCGGCACGAAAAGCAAGGAATAGAGCCAAGCCGCGGAGAATGATGCCCATCAAAGACGTTGAAACGAATATCCACTCACTGATATATCTCTTCACACCGGCCCGTGCCGCAGCATCCACCATGCCCTTAGCGGCGCCGATCGCACCGGGGCCCACGGTGCAAACCACGGCGTCCTGACCCGCGAGCGCGGTCGCGAGGGCGTCGACGTCCGAATAATCGACGCGGATCACGGGCAGGCCAGTCGGGAACACCGAAGTGGAGTCCGGCCGCGTGACGACGGTCACGTCGAACTTGGCCTTCACAAGCGCTGATGTGATGGGTGCGCCGAAGTTGCCGGCAGCCTACAGCCGACGAAACGGATCCAATTAGCTTCCAACCTTTCACAATTGCGCAATTCGTGTCACGAACGACATGTAGAAAACAAGGGGATAAGCGTTGATAGCTCAAGCGCAGAACCTCGTAGGGGCTAAGTTCGCCTGGAACGAGCTGAGTACCTAACTTACACCGAAGATCGCGACTTTCCTGATGGCAGACATCTCTCTTGACTGAACCGACGGACCGGCTGACTGATACAGTAACTAAATGAAACGAAACTAGCTCTTGCCACAGTCGTGCGTCTGTTCACCCTATTTAAAGATAGACGTTGAGGTTTAGTGGATGTTTACGATGAATGTTTATGATGAATGTCCAGGTGTTTACAATGAATGACTAATAATCCATGAAGCAACGAGGATGACGCCCCACTTGGGTGTGTATTTGGTCGGAATTCCGCCAATCCAAGCGAAGCCGCAAACGCCTTAGCATATTCACATTAAAATCGAAAGGAGCAGGGTCATCAAGTCGTATATATTCTAGAAAGGGAAGGGTATCGATAACACGACCAGTGTGAAGCCACCGAATCTCGGGTCCAGTTTCGTTTAGTACATCAGAATAGAAGCCGTCTCTCGTAAATCGCGTGTGTAGTATTCCCAGTTGTGAAAAGCCAATCCGGGCGCCACAGTAACAACGTTCCTGTCTCTTGGAACGCCTTGAATCCGTTGCCCAGTCTATGCCATATTTCGATAAGATGTTATAAGCCTAATGCCATACGCCTGCAAATAAGATGATACTGTGATGTAGTGAGTGCCTTACCGGCCCCTAAAATTAGGTTTTCTAGCCATGTTTACTGTAGGCGGAGGGCCAACGTCGTCCAAAGGATAGGGCGGCGGGGCTGGACCAGATGGTGCTGGTCGGCGGCTCCCAACCCCTAGATTATCAGGTAGAGGCGTCTTGGGAGGTAGCGGAGGTGGCTCTATGCGGTGAGGCTGGTGTTGCACTACCGGCGGTTGCCGGCGCGGGTATTCATCAGAACTGGTGATGGCGATCTTATCTGCTCCAGTGGCATACCGGTATTGGCTTGGTGTTGGCGCGTTGACTACAAGTCGATCTGGATCCTCGTCGTGCGGGGATGGAGGCGCGTTTTGAACACGCATAGGCCCTTGGGGAGGTGAGGTGCCTTTCATAGGAGAGCTGGCGCGTTCTCCGGAGGTTCGCGGCGAAGGGGTGCTAGGTAACGGGAGGTGGTCGTTACCGGATTCATATGATTGCCGACTCGGTGGGCGTATGTTTCGAGGTGGGAAATTCGATGGTATATCGCCTGGAAGCTCAACTGCGAATGGAATTTCGATAGACCCCATGACAGAGGCAGGAGTTGCGACAATGTCGGGCGCATTACCTAATCTGTCAAAGCGCTGTTTGGCCCGATGGATCTTGGCCAACTTGGTCGAAGATCCCTGGACCATTCTCTGTTCAGCATCCCTGCTTAGGTATCTTCTTGTGCCGGTACTGATATCGCCCAACCGATGCCACTCATTCATCCCGAACTCACCCACACCCACTTCAACGTTGAAGCGATAATAGTTCTCGATATTGACACCCCGCTTCATTAAGAGGTCCTTCTTCATGCGTTCGTGAACGACTTCGCAACCCTCAATCTTAGCAATCAACTTCCTCCTAGCATCAGCGTAATCTCCCATGAAGCCTTCGTACCAGACATGTTGGTTTTGATCCGTGCTCTTTGGACGCTTACCCGTTCCCACGCTAATGAATACGCCGACGTCGCGACCGGGCCATTCGTTCACTGTAGCTTCGTCCAAGGCGTAGGGAGACGGGTTGAAGGTTCCAGCACCATCATCGTGGAACATCGACTGCCCAATCCTTACAGGCTTGAAGGCCAAGCCGATCGCGGATGTCGCTCGACCAGCCTCCCAGATCTTGCAGTCATATTCGGGCGCTGGCTCCTTTCTCGAATCATACGATCGTAAGATTGCGGGCTCTCCTCCTCTACTAGTGCCTTTGTATATGGCTGTTACAGCGCTGCGGTTACATTAGCAAGAAGTGGCATGTTGATATTCGCGGCGACAACCTACGTCTTCGTCCTATTTTCTCTAGAGTCGTACAGTCTTGCGTCCGGGTCTCCCGAACCACCACGGAATACGGACCGTCCCTGGGTCGTCGGGCTTCTGGCGCTGAAACTGACGGTACTGGCATTACTTTGGTGGCGCCTGGGAACAGAACTGGCGCTCGATCTCGAAATGGAAGACAGCGGGCTAACGAGAGATGAGGCAGCACCATCGTTTCCTTCGTTGTCCGAGACAGTATGCATCCTAACGGCCTCCTTGATGGCGTGCTCGAGCAGCGAGGCTTTGAACAAGGTCGAGCGGTACGGGATGCCGGCAATGGTCTTATCCGTCTCGAAGACCATGCGTGTCATCTCCACGTACAGCTCCTTGCACTGCTCCAGGTCGAGACGGAGGCGACCTAGCATGATGGCAATCAGGCCGCCGGTGCCGGTACCGACGATCAAGTCGAAGTGGTCGCATGGTTTGGGGATCTGGTCTCGGCGCGGGGCTTTCCCTTCGATTTCGACGTACGTCCGGTGCATCAGCTCCTGGAGAATGATGAGCATCGAGTAGCCGCGAACTCCCCCGCCATCTGTCTCGTGTTAGCCATATGACATGATGCAGTGTTGCTGTGTTGTGCTATGCAGCGTGTTGGGGGCGCGCGTGTGTGTGTGTGTGTAGTGTGGCGGGGAACGGTGCTGTAGTGTGGTGTGGTGCTGTGGTGCCGTGGTGCCGTGGTGCCGTGGTGCCGTGGTGCCGTGATGCTGCGGCGGCGTATTGTTGGACATACCTAGGCTTAGTATCCTCAGCGGAGGACCCTTTGTGGTGTCTTTCCTCCTCAGCGGTGCATCGGAGTCCATTGTGCGTGGCTGGCTTGGTGCGAAACGAGCGTCGTTGTAAGTTAGTTGTATAAGGAAGGGAGGATATCGAGATGGATGTTTGCGCCGCGTTATCTCGTCGTCAACACAATTGCCCCACTACTACTACCTTACAGCGCCTGTCTTCGTCTTGTGACGAAGTTGGGCAGGGGTCTTAAGGCTCGGCGGACTCGGTACCCATCCCGTCAGAGTCGGCGCTAGCTGCTAATAGATCAAGATGGCCACTACCTGTAGGTACCCGCCACAACACTTGTACAGTACAATTCAGTACACCATCTAAATAGGTACAGTACCTAGAGGTTGGTAGTAGATGAACAATTGAGAAAGCACGAATAATGGATTGTATGAGTATAGAATGTGCCTTTTAGTATCGTGTAGCCTCGACACGAAAAAAATTAAGCAAAACCCCTTAGCCGTCCTCATCACGGTATTCTATCTAGTAGGTAGCAGAAGGAAAGTCCTTCAATGCTCCCGGACAAGACCGACTATGGTGAATGTGGCTGAGCAAACTATTGAGTCATGCTCAGCATGATGACCCAGCGCCCGAAAAGATGTCATAAGCGCTTGGTGCCAAGATCCTCTTGCCTAAATAGGATTAGGCCCATCTCGTAATACTCGGTCGCCAATTACGGTACAGTACTTCGTACTTGTAGGCACTACGTATTGATTGCTTTTGGGCGCTACATACTTACCTCTTACCTAGGTACCTCTAATGTGGCGACGCAGATAATCAACTCGGGGAGCTTCTCTTTGGGCTTCCTCTATTGTCCGCGCCTAATACTACCTACCTAATTATTATAACTCATCAACTATTGGCGTTCAGTCGCAAGTTGAGAAAATCTACGGATCCGTACCGATCACGGTAATCCACTCGTCAGCCCTGCATGTAGTTCTATTTTCATACTTACAGTAATATGTCTTTGTCTCGCGGCGTGAGATGGGTGCTCTGTTTGCAGCCCGGATAGTGGCCTGCTTTGTTATATGGGATCCATGGATGTGAAACTTGCCGCCTCACGAATCAACTCTACGGTATAAGCCAATGTAAAGCCCTTGGCCCTCTCGACTCTCTATATCACATGAACCGAGTTGGCTGTTTTATACCGCGAATAGCGAACTATTGGTCCCCATGGCATCAGGCTTTCCATTCCCGCCTCCGCCGCCGCCGCCGCCGCCGCCTCCGCCGCCACTCATCGATCCGCAACTCATAGATCCGCAACTACTAGACCCGCAACTCCTAGATCCAGGTGCACCAGATCCGCAACCCCAAGGCCAACAACCCGACGCCGAGCACATTGATAATCGGCCTTTGTCGCCCTGGGCAGAACGGTTTGGAGTACACGATCTGTCAGATCCTTGGCCAACTGAGCCTGTACGCCACTCGAATTATCGTCCGAGTCGTAAGTATCGCATATACACACTAGGCTCTGTGAGCACATGTTGAATACGAGTCGCCTTCCCACTCCTTGTTGAGTTTCTACAAAGCTTGCTATGCTACTAGAAAACTAATTACTGACATCCAATTCTAGAGTAAGTTTTCCGCTGCCTTTGTTTCGCCCCCCAGCCTAGCTCGAGAACCAGCGCTGGGCCTTGTTGAGTCAGTTGGGAATAGTAACAATATACGCACCACAGTCCTCTGTTACATCCGGTTTTTTACGGTGACGAACCCAGCGCTGAAGGCCATGACGTTTTTGAGTCTGGGTACGAGAAGGATAGGTTTTTCGTGTCCGATTGGCTCGCCAGGGAATTTTATGCCGGAATTCCAGCATGGCAGTTTGGTCCTATGACCCGTGCTCTTCGATTCTCCAACCGAGGATTTGTGCCTGGAGGGCACGTCTCCTCTCTGTCTGGAGAGGCCCATATACATCGTTTGATTTACGACACAGAAAGAATACAGGTCGACGAAGACCGTTGGCTTCCGTGTTTCAAGAAGAATAGATGGTATGGGACGCCAGCCAATGAACCCGAAATCCTTACCGGCAGCTTCTGGTCCGTAGATGATCCTAAAGTATGGGGTGAACTTTCTATCATATTGGAACTTGCAAATCGGATCCTCAACGCGCTTATCGATGACAGGCATATTTTGTGAGGCAGTGTTAACCGACTCGTCGGATCAAATAGGCTGACTCTGCTGATAGTTTACAAACATTGCTCTTCGGGAAACTGGAATACTGGGAGCACATGAGAACGCGTGAGTAAACACAAGAAGAGTCTTTCCCGTCGCGATTTAACCTCGGCGAAAGGAGGTTCTCAGATTTATATGCTTCTGAAATAGAATTCCATAAGCACGTTGTGAATGGATTCAATCTTCCCGTTTAAACATCACTGACCCGACAATCATGTGACAGGCCTTTTCCCCGAGCAACCACCGCCACCTCGCCCCGACTCTGTAGTCCTCTTATCCTACCCCTTTTTCAAGAGTCGGTTCACACATGTCTTTCCTGGCCAGCCCTGTGATATGGACCCAGTGGTGGATTTAACCGTAGATCAATATAGAGACTATGTACGTCTCCTAACCGAACAGCAAAATTGGGGCTTAGCTTCAACTCAACACCCCTCAGGTCTTCGTGAAGCCGGCAGGACACTGACAAACCGGGGCAATATGATCACTCTCAACGTTCTCCCCCTAAGAACACTCCTTAAGGACGATATAACTTTAGCCGAGCGCGTTATGCTTGTGTATTCGGTAGCGGAAACGGTAAGAATGGTTTCGTAGCCAATGGATTTTTTCCACTAAATCTCTCTACAGATATTGCATGAACTGGGTACGGAGATACTTCTTATTGCGTGAACTGAAAACAAGCGCATTACTACCTCCACACAGAACAGAACGCCTAGGTATCTGTTAGATCCAGTTAATAGATCCTACTAACAGTGCTTCACAGCGCACGCAATGATAAGCTCCAGAATTAAAGATGATACCAGTGATCGCAACAATATAATTAGGAATGAATGGAACCTCATAGAGCCCGTAAGTTCACGAGTGCAATGGCAACTTGGATTAACTAACGTTTACCCTTACTGCAGTTTGTGGATTTCGGTGCACAGGCTGAAATGGGATACGTCAGTAGGTAAATGTCGAATTACCTAGCACAATCTCAGGTGCCTAGTCATCTCTTCGGAGAATATCACTGATCATCGTGTGTTGTAGTGGAAACAATGGCATTCGGAGGTCCACTTCGCCATATAATCCGTAAGATATCCAAAGCTGTTGAGCAATTAGAGTCTTAAATAATAGCCCCCGAACACATGCCTACCATTCTCCACCAAATAGCTATTCGAAGTGGGAGCGTCACTGTTAATGCCTAAATTAGATAACGGACAGCATGATGTGTTTTTGGCTGCCCATCGAATAACTTGGCCATTCCCATCACTCACATCTAGCGGGCTATTGGGTCAAGTTGTACCGAATCATCCAGCGACCGCTGCGGGGGTAGAGAACAGTTAGTCCCCTAGAGTCATTATTTCCCCCTTTTGGCAGGTTTCGGACCTCATTGCTCCTGCATATGCTCCGAAACATGAGCTGGAATCTTACTCTTTTTGGTAATTACTAACTCTAGCGTGTAAACAGGACTTACCTTAGTACCAGTTATGTGGATGTCAATGATGTTGTCAGAGGCATTTTGGCAGGATGAAGGGATCCCTCAAAAGAGTGATAACTTCTTCCACTTCACAGATTATAATTACTTTATCAGCAGGAGTCGGAATCAACCCGGGATAATGGATGCATCATATAGATGCCCACCAGTTCTACAAGGCGACCCCCCGCGGACAAATCCAGGTTTGGTGGACATGGTCGAAAATTGGAAACTGAGAGAAGGACGTAAGTGAATCCAAGCAGGATCTCTACTCGTTTTCAAATTACCTATATCATGTGGGAGAGTTGGGGGTGGGCGGTGGCATTATTTTCTTTATATTTAACAATTCTAAAAGTTATACGAACTGTATCGTATCATTGGAAAAGAAATTGACATGGTGTATTATAGTTTGGAAAGAAATTCGGGCTGGCTGGTTTAAAAGAGAACAAGATATTGTGAGTCAAACTCGAGTTATACCCTACCCGAATTCTAATTTATATAACGACTAACTAAATGTCATAGTGGATTAAATTTCCAGTAAGCCGAAGTCTATTAAGTTACACAAATGTCACTAAATAACCTTTATACGTGCTAATACTATTACCAAAGTGGGGTCATATGCTTCATAGAAAGATTGTAAATGCGTTCATGCAACAGATCAAGAAGCCTCCCGGCCAAAGGGACGTAATGAACTGTTTACATTTAGCAATGCTGCTTGTTCCGTGCCTCCCTTGGGCAGGTACCGCGAACCAGTACATCACCAGCGCACAACAGCCAATTAGGTGGATTTTTCATGCCCTTGGTATGTCGTGTTAATCTCTTCCCCCGATTCCCGGTGTCGATGTCTACTAAACGTGTTGTATAGGCTTGCTCATGCTCGCATGTATACCTCTTCAACCCTATGACCTCGTCAGGCAGCGACCATTTAGTGTTAAAACGCACATGCTTGTCCCCAGCCTTAACACGTACCCCCATAGAATCTTGATGATGCCGCATACAGAAGACCACGACTGGGTTCCTGAGGTGGTTCCTGCAAGTGTGTACTACGATCCTCTGGGGTTTGTACCCGGCGTTGTTTATGAAAGAGGCAGATTCAACCACATCTCCTACCTCGACCTGGTATTGAAGCTAATCAAACATTTCGCTGATAATCGCACCCCCCTCTTTAGACCTTGGCTCAGTGAAATTCTTCGTCTCGAGGATAGAATACGAACGTATCGGGTGAATGGGTTCTGGGCTGAGGACCCCGACATGACTTGGGCTGCTGAGGCTTGGGACTTCCAGACCCCGGAATATGACCCTAAGGATATAGCCAGATGGGACCCTATACAAGGTGATTGGGTGCCTGTTATATTTAACTAGTTATGTACGATTAGTCTGGGAAGAGCGTTGCTTAATGGGAACTATAGGTTGTATTGGGGTAGCTATGATTTTTAACGCAACCACGGTTATAAGGGCAAGGAAGTGTGGTCGCAAATAAGGTTATGGGTTTTCTACGATTGATTCGTCTCTAACGACAACAGTAGAATCCTGGCAATTACTTCAAATTCGATATATATATCTATTTTTAGAAAATATACTATAATATTCAAAGGGTATCGTAACGCTAAATCGACAAATCATTATCTATTCTAACCTCGTCAACCCTGACGAGATAAGGCCTCCGTAGACGGGAACAGCCCAAGCACCGATAACCGACCTGTTCCCGTCCATTCCATAGGCTCTAATGAGGGCGGATCCTGTGAAGTCGCTCGGAGTCCTGGGCCCCCATGGGCTGATACATCCCGGCTCGACAAGCCGCCACCACCAAGACTGCTATGCCCCTGAGAGACTTCGGTATCCCCCGAGAGGGCGGTCTTCTGCTTTCCTTCCGAAGCCGCCGAGTCCTTCCGCGACCGAGAACGTCGATAGGCACTGCTGAGCATGCGGTACGGGTGGAAGCTTATGCCGCGCAGCAGCGGCGAGCAGGGGGGTAGGTTCGCAGCCCAGACTCCCAGCCACAGTTCTGCCAGGGCCCAGAAGGTCGGGTTGAAGACTTTGAGGACGAGAGGTGTCTGGTCGTCTGGCGGTGGTGCGTAGGCGAAGTTAAGACGTCCCACGGGATAGGATACGATTAGGAAGATTAAGCGGAGGATGCTGGCGCCTGTGGATCTATGTGCGCGCGCAAGAGTCAGTATGATTGATAGAAGGAGGATGAGAGGTAATAATGGAGGCGTGGTAACACTTACACGGTCCCGAGGAAGAACACGAAGCTCGTAGCTAGTTTCTTGCCCGTTGCCATCTGCAGACGGCTAATGTAAAAGAACGGGAGTCCCAGCACCGGCAGATCCGTCGCCACGCTCGTGACAGAAAAAGCCAGCAACAGTGCGCCGCGATTCCCGCACCTGCGCAGGGCAATCGTCTATTTACAACACTGGAGTTAGTGATGTCTGCTTATAGCAAGAATTGTCTGTGGGTGCCAGGGGCTTGCAAGAGTTGCAAAAGTAGCGAGAGCATAATATGCCAAAAGGGGGGGATACAATAGCAACAGCGACTGACCTGATCGAAGCCCCAGATAAGCTCAGGATGCGCGCCGCAGATCAGCACGTCAGCAATGGTGAAGACAACAGCCCAGACGAGCACGATCCAGAGCAGCACATTATTGACGCGGCGGAAGCTATCCCAGACGCCGAAGATGCGCCGGTAGAAGAACAGGATCGACAACTTGATGGCGCCAAAGGCGGCCTTCTCGATCACGATCATAGCCCAATCGACCTGGTGCGCAATGATGACCATCTGCGTCATCTCGTCCGGAGTCGCCTCGCCGCCCGTCCCCTTCAGCGCGTTATAGTACTGGATGCCATTACACGTGACGGCGATGGCGAGCCCGAAGAGGACGAGGAAGTCGTCCATCCCGAGCGGGATGCGGGCGTACGAGAGCCGGACCCAGAGCCGCAGACCCGTAAGCGCGATCGCCACTCCCATGAACACGGAATAGATGGGAATAACGGTGGAAGGGGGGTAATAAGACATGATGATGATGATGATGAGCGAGTGAACTGCGCTTGCGTATGTGAATGACAAACGCCAACGACGGTCATGCCCGAGAGAGGAATTCAGGTTCCCGCCTCATGGGCAAAAATCCTATATATCATCTTTACCAACCGTGTATAGGAGTAGGTTAGTTGAAGGGGCAGTGCGAACCTCGACGACAGCCATCTTACATCATCCAGTTCGAGTGAGACAGCCGCGGATGAATGACGCACATTTCGAGCAGGATCAGGTCAGCGAAGCCAATCAAAGCAGAGCACAGCAGACTGAGTTTGAGGCGAGCGAAGTAGACAAAACTCTTGCCAAGGGTCAACATCCTCTGCTATTCCTTCCGCCTTCATAGCTATCTCGAGATTCGCCACTCAACTACCTATGTGGGAGAACCATATTTAGCATAACTATAACAGCACAATGAACTGCCCTGTTGTCGGTACTTAGTAGAATATCACGATTAAAATAAGTCTTGATAGATCACATCCTCCATTGGTTGCCCTGCCTGCCGCTAGGCGTCCTCGTCGGTACTCGTCCTTTAGCGCGAATCACTTCGTTGATGTCTAAGCTGTCAGTTATTTCAGTATCACGGTGGTGGCTCACATCCTTCAAATACAACGTATAGCGTTTTGTCATTTGTTGGTAATGCACTTGTGGCGGGGGCTTATCTTCAGCTCCATATAATATGTGAATCTATTCCTATCTGGGGCTGATGAGGGGCTTGAATCCTCTCCCCTCATTCTTGAATGCTGGGGGCGAGAGCTGACTGCTGGGGAAGGCATTATAGTACTCCCATGATGTTTCATCGACATACGGATTCCAGGCGAATGGCGTCTCACCTCATCTAAATAAAGCACACAAAAGTGGTCATGGTAAATAGAAATATTAGTTAGACCTATCCTGGTTATGGTAGGATAGGGAATAGAGCTGGAAAGCCCTTCTATGTTTGATTTTTGAGAATCGATTATCGATATCTCAAGTAGATGATCCAATGAGGGTCTGTGCCAGCACCTTGGATCTTTACCCACACTACCGTTGGTGACATACAGTCCACCTTCGCGAAGAAGATCGAGCAGTATTGATTTGGGTATCCGTACAATCGTAGCAATTCATAGCGCACCGGCTGAAGTTTATGTGACAAGGATTACAAGAGAAGCAGATTCTTTAACTACTGGGGTATAACCATTTTACTCCTTTACTGGCCCGAAGACAGTTTCCCTGTAAGATATTAGCATCCATTTTAGGCAAGATTTAAAAGACGTAGACGAGTAGCGCTTACATCATTATACCAGTGATCTGGTAGGGATCGGCGTTCGAAGCAGGTCGTCGATCCTCAAAGTAACCGTAACCCTTCGCGGCACATTCTCTTGGGATACGGATTGAGGCGCCACGGTTGGCAACGCCATAGCTGAATTGATCGATGGAACCGGTCTCGTGCCTGCCGGTCAGACGCTGCTCATTGCCTTCACCATAGACGGCGATGTGTTCCTGGTGACGACCTTCGAGCTTCTTGATCGCGGCCTCAATGTGTTTCTATAAAGGAGTTAGCACTGTCGCAAATTGCCGACTTCCTGTGTTCAAGACATGTGTCACATACCATGCCGCCCTCAACGCGCATCTCCTTGGTGGAGAAGTTGCTGTGCAGACCAGCACCGTTCCAGTCACCGGGGATCGGCTTGGGCTGGACCGAGATCTTGGCACCAAACTCCTCGGCAACACGGTGCAGAAGGAATCGGGCGATCCACAAGTGGTCACCCATCTCAATACCCTCGCAAGGACCAACCTGGAATTCCCATTGGGCAGGCATGACTTCAGCGTTGGTACCTGAGATCTTGACACCGGCATACAAGCAAGCCTTGTAGTGAGCATCGACGACATCTCTGCACATGACACGGCCAGCACCCACACCACAGTAGTAGGGGCCCTGGGGAGCGGGATAACCATTCTTAGGCCAGCCATACGGCCTGTCTTCCATGTCAAACAAAGTGTATTCTTGCTCGAGGCCAAACCAAGGCTCATGCTCGGCATGAGTCTCCATCAACTTGGCGCACTCATAGCGGTGGTTGAACTTATTAGGGGTGCCATCAGCGTTCCAACATTCACAGAGAACTAGGATGTTGGGGACACCACGCATGGGGTCAGGGAAGACGGCGACGGGCCGCAAGTAGACGTCTGAGTTATCGCCTGGAGCTTGCTCCGTTGAGGAACCATCGAAATTCCACACGGGAAGATCTTCGGGTTTGATTTCTCCATTCTCGGGAATCTTGGTGATTGTCTACATAAGAAGACATCGGGTTAGCGGAAGGCATATCCGAGTTGGTAAACAGGAAAACGAAGGGACCATTTCTGGGTCTAAACAAGGCAACAGCGTCATAGTGCCGCTTGGTGAGATCGATGTGCTAGTGTACGATGACGTGAGCCAGGGGCGGCCACAATCTCCCGGGGCGGCCTCATGTTGTTTGTCGGGTAGACTCAAGACCCTTGGGAAGGTGGATGGCATCGGAGAATTCGTGCGCCCATGGGTATGGATGAGCAAGCGAGATCGGACGGGTCAGACCGATCTCATGCCGACGGTTTTCGAAGGGCGAACTGCTGGTCCCCGCCACGCATTGCAGGGTCTCCGCCATGCATCGCAAGGGACCCATCAACCTTGAATTCGTCTGGCGCGGCTTGTTGGTGTGTGGGGTGGCTAGGCTGGGCGAGCAGAGGGGCGCAGACACCGGCTTGGCTTGGCTAGAGAGCATCGGGCGGTCCTTGAACATGGTACACGGAGAAATGGGCCGTAATTGACACGAGACGATCGAGTAATAGAAACGGCGGCGATTCGACAGAGATAACAGGAAAAAATTTACGAACGTACTTTGCTCTTAGACCGCACATGTCCGGCTGAATCAATCCAGATGTACTCGGCCATGGCGTTTCCCTTCTGGTCGAGCCTCATGTACTTGAGAAGCTGCATTGGAGCACCCAAGTCAGCATACCATTTGCGGTTCTCACATGGCAAAGGCTTCCAGAAGCCACATAGGGCTCAGAGGCTAGTAGGGCGAGGGCTCACATTCTCAGTGTACGAGACATAGTGACTTTCGGCCTGGTTGGAG
Organism: Xylaria telfairii; assembly: GCA_022495065.1. Lineage (NCBI taxonomy): Eukaryota > Fungi > Ascomycota > Sordariomycetes > Xylariales > Xylariaceae > Xylaria > Xylaria telfairii. The sequence continues at coordinate 369,595 of MU383863.1, forward strand.
ACGAAGGGATTCTGTTAGCAAATCGTCTCGTAAGGTGAGGGGTAATTGGCTGGCGAAGAGGGCTTGGTGGGGAGCCAGCTGCAGCGAGGCGTACCATTTTTGCGGTTGTGGTTGTGAAGGATGCGAAAGAAAAGAAATCGATGGGAGGGTAATTGTAGGATACGCAGATGTGCGAAATCAAGAAACAAATGTCTAGCAAACAAGTGCTGTAAAGCAACGATGATGTCGACGGTGAGGGAACGGAGAGCTGGGAGCGGTTGGGAAAGCGGCGGGGGGAGCTGAGCCTTTTAATATAGGCTGACCGTTGTCGGGGGGCGTCTTGATAGTTGATCTCTGCAGTCTGTGAACTGTGCACGGCCACAAAGATAAGACAGAATAAGGCCAATTGCTAAAAGTATACTCGAGGTAGTGCCTGCTGTGACCTATCCGTCACCACTACCACCGCTACCACTGGTTAGGGGCGGCTAGTCTAGACTCCTGCCAGTTACGACGTACCTCCACACGCATTCCACGACAGATCTACATACATATGTACGTACTATTACTGGGTACTGCAGGTTACACCCATATAGTGTACGTACGTAGACGCCGCTAGATACCTCGTCGATACCTACATATGTACCACCGAACCTGCCTTTGTTCTAGAAATAGGCTTCGCCGGCTCGTATTGTCTATAGGTCGGATACCGTAGCCCGTTGTCGTAGAACAGACGGCTTCCAGACGCCGGCACCACCGTACTTACGAGGGTTGGGGGCAGTGCCATCCATTACCCTTTGCGGGCTTAGGTGGGGCGTATAGTGGGGGTGTGAGCTAGAGTCCTGCTAGAAGTGGCCATTTCTGGTGTAGTACCTGGGTAATAGTGCTTCGTGAAGATGCACTCTGACGATGTTCGCGGTTCACAATCCAATGAACTGAATGCCTTCCTGAACAATGTCGTCACCTTGTCAATGAAGGCTTCGTCAACAATGTCGTCACTCTCTCAAATGAAGCAATTTCGAATGTTCTTAGGGATGGAATACAGAGACAATGCTTTCGGCTTCAGTCGGCTGTTGTCTAGGTGCCAAGCGATGGGCATCATGTTTGCTTGTGATTACCCAGGTAGGCGTGCTGTAAGTGACCAGGTAACCTAGAAAACCGGGATCCTTGTCTTAGGAGCCTCCATAGTTCCTATTGGATCCCTATTACCAGCACCGTACATAATACTATAGACAAGACTTCCATCTGTGCGGATAATTCAAACATCGAGACGATAACCGAAATATTGCACTTTATTACCTCGGGCCTCAGCTGATGCACACTAAAACTTGAGCTGTGATGTGTTTGTTATTAGGACTTTCACGTTGATCCCAGGGATGTCCAAAAGAGAGTCACTAGGTTAGTTGGTGGCGGAACATCCCATGATCTCACATTTCTACCATGCACAGTAGATCTGCAAGAAGCACTGATCACATATGTCTCTGCCGGCAGAAACAGTCTATAACCCGGAATTGGTGTCTTGGACGGAGGGGTCCAAGCAAACATATTGACGGTATATGTGTCTTGCCAAGACAGCGAGGGCGCACATGTAGTATAAGTTCCGCCTTTTCTATATAGAGCTCAAATATCTGAGGCATGCGGTATGTATGGTTCTGTTGAGGCGGCGAACAAAAACCCGCTTGAACAATATGCAAGTTGCAGTACATGGTACTGCCTGCAGGGGCTTTCTTGGCTTATTTTGTCACGACAATTATTGGCCCATCGAGGCGAGTGACATTTTTCGTTTTTCTCTGCCGAGGCCTTGAGACTTGAGGGCTGCCGTTTTTAAAAATAAACCAAGCATATGCCTAAACCCAACCTATCATGGACAACCCGTTCCCGCATTGCGCCTAGCACTACCTACCTAGGTAGTCCAATCCATGTACAGTGCCTGCCAGGTAATATAAGTATGGGCGGATTGAGCCCACAGTGATTCATGTTGCTTGCTAGCCCATGGGAAAACTCATCCATTTCGCGGCTTATCGGCATAGCAAAGGGCGCTGGCTTGGGCACCATCATAAGCTGTTTCGCCCGGACACAGACTAACGTGGGGTAAGGATTCAGAGTCCATCTCCGCGATTCGGCGATACTTCGAGTCAGAGGTGAGCCACTTGTCGATTCGTTGGGCAACTTGGTTTGGCAAATGGAATCTTCTAAGGAGGTACCTTATAGAACTATTGTATGCACCACCAATGGCAATAAAGCACCCGCAAGACATCCATGTTTTTGACAATGGCTGTATTGTGATCGCTGTACTTATAGTACATGCCTAGAAGTCGCAATTGCATCCGGGTTCCGAATTAGAGCCGTGCCAGCCGGGCATGACTGGCAATACTAGGTTAGGTACTTACTGGCAGCATATACATGTGCTTGCTCTAGTATGATATGTATCTATTTGTACAATTTACCGCGTATCCTTCTGCCTTTTACAACCTTGGAAGTCACTTAACGTTCATTTGCCTTGTCTCTTCGGACCGGCTTTCTATTTGGGCTGACACCGACTTTCTCAACCCCACGGCTTAAAAGCCCCCCCCATACCGGGGTCATGTCTCAGTCGCAACAGGAACTTGACAAATGGTCTCACTGGTGTGCCACGAAAAAGTGATTACTCGCGTACAGGAAGAAATGGTCGAAACTGATAAGTAGCCGTGGCCTCAGCCGAGCATCGACCCACGTCCGCATTCAATCTAGACTGATGCTTGCGCACGCGACAAGATGACTACCCCTCCTGGACCAACAGGCCGGTGAGCCAGATCGCGGGGTGTGAGGGTGGAAGGATGATTTGTGACTCGATGCTATTTGTTCGCCAGAAGGTTTTGTTATCGCGAGCTCCCCATTGGCGTGGGCGCTTCAGCTGACTGGGGCTGCTGGGGCACCACATTAAGAACTCCATCAACTCTATTAATGCCAAGCTTGCACTAGCTAAATAAGCCTCCCCGAGCAACGGCTGTTGGACCAACGGAGGAAAAAAAAAAATGCAATTCTATCGCCAGTCAATAATCCCTCATATCGATGGAAGTGGAATTCCGGGTTGATACCCTACGGTACATTCACCGCTCCTCACGCGCGGCCTCGATTTATTGCTTCTTCCCGTAAGCTACATATGCAGGCGGGAGATGCTCTGCAGGCCATGGTACATGATGGCCCGACGTTGGCTACATGCAAGCAGCCTCCGCGGCCGTTTCATTGCGTGTCAATTTTTGCTGCATTGCGACTCAAGACATGCTTGCCCCTTTCTCGATTTCCCCAGAAAGGAGGTGGTAGTGGCTGGACTGCCCACCAACGCATATGGCTGTGAGTTAGGCAGCTGGTCTGCTCTTGAATGGGCAGGGCAGCAAGGGGGTTTCTCACACAACGTCTATATCGACCACTATCTACTAAGTAGATAGCATATTGATTACTAACATATACGAAAGGACTTCCTCTCATGAAGATTCACACCCTCATGCCTAGTAGTGTACCTTACGCTCAAAGGACAGATTATGATCACATAACAGCGATTGCTACAGGCTTTGCGATCGCTGACGAAGAAATCCAAATCTCATGCGAGACCTCAGGTAGTACCTACCGGCAACATTGAAGATGATGAGTCGGTTAGAAAGCATCTATCTACTTAGCTCCAGGGAAGTAAGTACCTGTAGTATAGGTGTCTAAACCACTCAAGACGGAGACATGGCGTGCCGACAACAAACGAAGGTAAGAACACCCGCTGTAGCCATAATTGCTGGGAAGGAGCTTGTGTTTCCTCAGCGAAACTTCCAACATGCATGTACAGCCAGAGAGCTAGGTAGGTGCTTGCGCAAACAAGCATGTCTTCACCATCCGATTTCAATGTCTCCTCGACCTGTCCAGCGTCAAGCATCATCAACATTTAGAACACATCCTTAACGCATGTCAGTATCATTTTGACAAATATCTCTATCATTGCGAACCGATATGAATTGGACCGAAGGCAGCCTTGCTCGCCACTCTCGAGGAAGACAACGTAACGCACTGATTGCCCGCCAGAAGCAGCACTTCGCAAAGGTTCGCAACAATCTGCTGAGCGGCCGCGTCAAACAAGGGCCTGTCAAGATATCATTTCTGCCATCCGAATCCTCCTCCGAATCGCCAAACCAGGCGCCCTCGGATCGGAACAATTGTGATGGTCCTTCCCCTCCCTTAGAACTTATAAAAGAAGAGCCCACGCTAGATTATCCGACGCGCCTACATGATGACAGCCATGAGATCTCACCTACGATTCTCGACCGGCGAAGGAGATTACTCGAGAAGCCTGACTGGGCGGGCCTGGAACTGCAGAAGCCACTGGACATCTCCTTTCCTGGGCAGGTCTATGCTGAGAGAAGATGGGCAAGAGTCTCTCGCCCCCCGGAGAGAACGCCGAATGAACTTAAGAAGCACGCTGCAGCCCATGGAGAGAACCGATATGAACGCCTTACGGGGTCGCATATGAGAATTCGGATCGGCAGCCAGGAGGTTCGATCAAGTATTGCTACTGGCTCACAGTTAAGCACCAAGCGATACACTTTGGAGCCGGAGCCGAAGCGACAAGCACGCCTGCGTCGGCGTGACTTGGTGTCAGAATGCAGTCCGTATGTGGACTCTGCCGAGCGCCAAAGGCATGGATACACGAGCATTGTTTCAAATAACGATTCACGAGCATCACTATCCAGATTGAATTGCCCCGAAACGCCTATCAATGTGGTTTACTCGTCTTCGGTAATCCACGAGCCTGCACCTCGCCGAATGGATAATTTTCAAGTTTTACAGTGGTCTCCGTCAGGTTCCGATGATCGAGGGAGTATGCAAGTAGAAATCGGACAACCAGTTCAATCCGTACCACATTCACAAGAATCGGAGCAGCAGAGATGGAAAGACTGGGTTTTGGCTGGACCTACGCCGAATCATCCATCCAACAGCCCCCTGACGATCATGGATAATACGGAGATTTACACTAAACAATCAAGGAGTAGTGTCCTCTCATTGCCGTCTCATCTACAACGTCGGTTGCCTAGTCTTCACCTGTCTAGTGAAGCCGATATAGGGACTGGACACGACTCACCTGAATATGTCAGTACCGAAAAGATTACCAGAAACCGTGGCACTCCTGGAGATGATTGGTGCCTACCGGAGGAGGATGACTTACTGCCATCGAATCGACAATGCACGCCGGTAAAGAAACCAGATGATCCAGATGGCCCAGATGACCCAGATAATCTCAATAATATATGGATGAAATTTGCTTGTGGCGACGGATACGATAGCGAAGAGTTACTCATGGATGCGTTTAAAGACGCCGCGCATCAAGCCGCCGTGGAGCTGCGGCCCTCCGATACGTGTAGCAGTGCGGGTGGCTACACAGAAAACACTGCTGCGTGCAGAACGGAGCTATCTTCTATAGGTCACTGGAGCGAATGTGACGCGACATCTCATGAGTCGTCTTCGGAAAGTCATTTGGCGACAAAGGGGACAACAGGCTCAGACATTGCGTATAGCAACATCGCGACAGTTGGGTCAACAAAGGAGTCGCCGCGCGATTCTACACGCTTCGTAATGCCAAAGGCTTTCATAGGAAAATATGCTACGACAGATAAGGCTTCAATAGCTCGACCTTTCGTGGTAAAGATTCCAGGAGGCGGCAGAAAGGCGAGAGGGAACAGGAGGAAGATAGCCGCTGACGGCAGGCCAGATATTCGAAATTTGCCCAACTTTGAAGGGGATCCAATTGAGGAGATGGAAGACGAATGAATTTACAGAATGCGCGAATCTATTCGTTATGGTTATCACGTGGGCGGGCATGTGGGTTGTCTTTTTCTCGTAGTAATCTTTTTAATCGCTATTCCAGATGACCATCCCCAAAACTCGGGGCAAGGGGCAACGGAGCAGACTCGATGCTTAGTGATCGATGTGCGGATCCGACTTACTCATTAGTACTAATTTGGCATGCCATCTTGATGTCACATTTTAAGTTAGGTAATTTTGACACTTTAGGCGCGTTTATATCTTACCCTTCTTCTCTCACTTCTACTCCTTAGCACACCTCTCCCCTTTAACACCCCCCAAAATAAACACGCTTGTCAAACCTAATTTTTCAGAAACGGCATTTCGTACCGAATGGTACATTGACCTCGACAATATGGCACCCGCAGCCCATATAGATTTATTTGCCCCTTTCGAAAAGGACACTATTTTAGAAATCCGGACGAGCAAAATGAAAACAATGCCTGGGCTCACAATTCAGTCCGGAATTGACAAGCAGCTACGTTCAGGAAAAGTTCCGGTAACTTTCCTCGGCCTCGACGCCGATGAACACGACCTTACATTCCACGGCGGTAGGGATAAAGCCATACACGGATGTCAGTCGTCGCCCTTCTTTTTACAGTTCTCCGTGGCAGATATAATAAGTCGCCCACAATCGATACATAAGACTGACGAGTACTAGATTGCTCTTCGCATTATCCACAATGGAGACAGGAATTCCCGGGCGCAGAGGCGCGGTTCAAGCCGGGCGGTTTTGGTGAAAACTTCGTCACTAAACTCATGAACGAACGCAACATATGTATCGGCGACATATTCTCTGTCGGCAACGATGGCGTGCTCTTGCAGATCAGCCTACCGCGACAGCCATGTTTCAAGCTCAATCATCGATTCCAGCTGAAGAATTTCGCGCCTAATACGTACAAGACGAGTCGAACCGGATGGTATTATCGCGTGCTGCGCGAAGGGGCCGTGCAAGCTGGGGATGAGATTCGATTGGTGGAGAGAAAATGGCCTCGCTGGACTATCGAACGAGTCCAGGAGTATTTGCACCGAACGCCCGACAACCCCGAGATGAACGAGGAGCTGTCACAGATTGTTGATATGGGGGACGAGAGCAGGAAGGCATTTGAGACCCGCGTAGCCAAGTTCAAGGCTAAGCAGAAGCGTGCAGCAGGCGGCGAAGATGAGGCGGCAGAGAATTGGCGCGATTATAAGATCGCTGAGAAGAAAGCTCAAACCTCGCGGATCACGTCATTCGTACTCGAAGCCGTGACACCGGACCCTGATGTCAAAGACGGCGATGTCAAGCTAGGATCGCATGCGCGTCTTCAGCTGCCCAATGGGCTGCTGCGCTCGTACTCTATCGTCTCCGGGAACGAAACTCGCTTCGAGCTTGGAATTGCGCTTGAGGAGCCAAGTCGCGGTGGCTCATTATATTTACACCAGAACATGAAGGAGGGTGATGTGCTCCAGGTCGGCCGCATCACCTCAGACGTCAAGCCCGCGGGCGCAGCGAGCAACCACGTCTTTATCGTTGGCGGGATTGGTATTACCGCCTTTCTGAGCATGATGGAGATATATCGCCAAATCAACTGGGAGACGACGCTGCACTATGGTGTTCGTACCGCGGATGATGTACCTTTCCGAGAGCGGGTCGACGGGCTGAAGGACTCCGTGAAGCTTTACGACCGGAGCAAAGGCCAGCGAATGGATATCGGTGCCGTTTTCCGGAACCTATCCTGGAACTCACATGTTTATGTCTGTGGGCCTGGGCGTATGCTAGAGGAGGCTGTCCGAGAGGCGAAGAACTGCGGCCTGGGGGAGGATGAGGTACACTTTGAAGCCTTTTCTGCTGATACCACTGGTGACCCGTTCGAGGTCGAAGTCACGAACCGGGAAGGCAAGGTCTTGAAAGTAGCTGGCGAGGAGACGCTGCTAGAGGTCCTGAGACAGCACTTTGATGATGTGCCGAGTAGTTGTGAGGTCGGCAACTGCGGCACTTGTAAAGTCGTCCTTAAGAGTGGGAATGTTGAACATAGAGGCACGGCGCTCACGGAGATGGATAAAAAGGACGGCATGTTGAGCTGTGTTAGCAGAGGTATTGGACGGATCGCGATCGAGATATAGGTATTTCATGTGAGTGAGCTCCTCGACTTCTAATATTAGGCGGGAGTGGTTATCGCCTCTAATTTAAATTAAAGAGCAGCATACATTGTGTTGATACTTACTAGATATACGTACTCTCACTTTTCGTATCCTTCTCGATAGTTGTCGTAGTGGCATTGTCAACAAAACCAATCACATCATAACACGCAAGACTAATTTGGCCTTTCAGCCAAAACGTGTAACTTAGGGATGCATAGAAATGCCGATAAGTGCATCGACTCCGTCGTCCTTTATACTGGCGGGGTAGTTGATGTGCCGAACTTGAATGCTACGCTGCCGCATGTGCAACCATTGTTTGCACCAAACATACACCGTACACCGTGGCTTTCACCAAATCGGGACCCCATTTTATGTCGTTCTTTACCTTCTGCTATTATTGACCGCACTTTGCTCGGCTGGCCTCACTCAGCCGACCAGCTACTATCCACGAGATCAAAATGGCAGCGGAAACACAGGTGTCCACGTGGTTGGTCACAGGCGCATCTTCTGGGATCGGTCAGTCCATCAGTATCGCAGCTCTCAATGCTGGCAAAAAAGTGGTCGGTGCGACACGAGACGTTGCTCGAGCTCAGGCGACCAATCCCGAATTCGCTGCGAAGGGTGGTATCTGGTTGAAGTTGGATCCCGCCCATCCAGACTCTTCCAAGCATTTCGCCAAAGCCCAGGAGGAATACGACTTTGATGTACTCGTGAACAATGCAGGCTATGCATTCATCGGCGGGGTCGAAGATACGAGGTCGGTAGCATCTCGCGCGGAAAGAAATCTTCTTACTGATAGATTGTCGTAGCGAGGAGGAAGTCGAGGACCAGCTGAACGTGAATTTCTGGGGGCCTCTTCGTGCCATTCGAGCTCTTCTCCCGTCGATGCGCGCCAAAGGTCGCGGCAACATCGTCCTGATCAGCAGTGCTGTAGTGTACGTCGATATCTCGTTATGATACGTGGTCTCCCCCCTGGCTGACGGGACGAATCTTGTGAGAGCAGATACATGTCCGTTCCTGGGCGGGGAGCCTACGGGGCCAGCAAAGCCGCCATCGAGGCTGTTTACGTGTCTCTTGAGAAGGAGGTCGAGAAGTTTGGGATCAAGGTCTTGATCGTCGAACCGGGCGCGTTCCGCACTCCCTGGCCGACGAATTTCAAAAGCCCCGTTGCGTGTGAAAACACCAACGGGTTCAGCGAGGCTTACAGGGGCACCGCCATCGAGCAATGGGTTGGTGGTGTTCAAGCTTTGAAGACGAGCCCGCTGCCGAATGTGATTAAAGGGGACCCGGATAAAGCGGCCAGAGAGATTGTGAAGGCTGTCGTCGACGGTCATGATTATCTTCGCATGGTCCTCGGCCCCGACGGCGTAAGATCAGCAGAGCAGAGGATCGAAGAGGTGCGCCGCGACCTGGAAGCTACCAGAGCAATCGCCATGTCTACAGATGAAGATATTCCAGGGTTGGGTAACTCAGATAGCTGTGAGTTGGAGTAACTAAGAGTAGTAGTAAAGAGTAAATAGAAATCTATTTACCTGGCACTCACAGAGTAATTACTTGGACTTCGGTAATGTTTTAATTTCTTATAGAATGCCTTTAACGCTATACTAAAAAATAGGCAATAGGAAGAACGGCCTTTATGCTAGTAAAAATATCAGCACTCTGCGAAAATCGCACTCTGCGTGGTTGAATCCTTCGTTACCTCCTCAAACAGATCTTTGGTAACTCGTTACCGCCGCAGACCCAGCTGGCGGAGATTGACCAATTATATGTAGGCGTTACTAAGGCAAGTCTCCTACAGGCTGCAGGTTCACTGTAGGTGCACTGTAGTGCTCGCCGAGGGCACAAGCTCCACTACATGCAGCGGGATACGGAGTACATATGCAACTAACTGACGGACCACAACAAATTGTTTTCTTTACTTATACTGTACTTCCATTAACGAGCTGCCTTCTATGCTTGAGGTGGTTTTGGATGTGTTTAGCGCAGTCAAATCTCCAGAGTGCAAACTTGCGATATGTTGGCTGGCTCATATCTCTGGGGTAGTATAGTCGGCGCATCTCAATATCCTCCGACATGACGTAGGTGGGATCGTTTTCTCCAAACACTGCTCAGCCAGCTTGTTTGACGTCCTTTCTCATTTCATCATCATGGCAGAGATATAAAATTATCATGCTGCTATCCCTCAAGCGACAATATGAACAAGGGGGTGGCTTTCATTGCGGTACAGTAAGTACTGTTGCGTTGGATGTTCAAAGCCGATTCACCAGTTGAAGAAGCTACACGACAAGAGCAACCGGCAGATCTGTCTGCCCTGGCTGTGGTCGGTGTGCGATGAGCAGCAAATTGTGCTTTTTGAGGTGATGCTTGCGAATCATGGTCTAGAATGTCCTCACCGCCTCGGCTGCCATGTGCACGAAGTACATCTAGCCAAGCAAGAAGCCACATGGAATATCGATAGACTAGCCACATTCCAGCCACGGGCGAAATGATAGGTTCCCCGATAACTGTGATGAAACTTTGAACCCTGCACCCTCCTGGATCTGGCTCGTCTATCTACCCATCTATCTAGATCACAAATCCCCCTCATGCAAATCCTCCGCCGACTGTGCCCATTCAACCAAACGAGGCCGGCCTCGAGATAGACAATGGCTAGTCACGTCAAGACGACGAGGTATGGACTGCTGCAGAGCCCGACCCAGTGGCTGTTCGAGCACCAGATTGGTACGTATGCTGCGCTCTCCGCTGCGCATCACCGCTAAGAAGCCCCCCTAGGCGTCTCGCTCAATTTGATTCTCGCGCTTTTCTTCGTCCACACGTGTCTGCCTCAAGAGCGACCGTGGACATCCAAGTTCTTCAAGTTATCGGGCTACAATCCCGTCACAGGCAAGTATGCTATTGGACACGATGACCTGTATTTCGTCGGGTTCTGCGTCGTACTGTTCTCCGGCATCCGTGCTAGTTCTATGGAATACCTGCTCTCCCCGCTGGCCAGATGGTGTGGCCAGACCAACAAGAAACGTATCACCAGATTTTCTGAGCAGGGTTGGATGATTATGTATAATACCGTTTTCTGGACTTTGGGCATGGTATTAACTCACCCAAAGCTGACCTTCATGGCCCCGCTAACCGTTGTCTAAGTACATCTACACCACTTCACCATATTTCCTGAAGTTGGCCGAGCTATGGGCAGATTGGCCCCAAAGGGAGCTCGCGGGGCTTACCAAGGGCTATATATTGGCGCAACTCGCATACTGGACTCAGCAGCTGCTCGTCGTCCATCTGGAGGCCCGGCGACCCGATTATTGGCAGATGATAGCTCATCACTTCGCCACCATCGCCTTGATATCCTCAGCCTATGTGTACCACCACATACCCGTCTCTAACTTAATCTTTGTCCTCATGGATATCATCGAGTTGATATTCCCTGTAAGGCTTCCGACCCACGATGGGAAACATTGCTGACCCCAGTGAAGCTTGCGAAGTGCCTGAAGTATTTAGGCTTCACCACTATTTGCGACGTTATTTTCGGCATATTCTTGGTCACGTGGCTCATAACGCGTCACATATTCTACCTCATGGTGTGCTACAGTGTTCGTCGCGATTTGCCTGGCCTCATACCACCATCTTGCTACCAAGGCCACGGCGACAATCTACAGGGCCCATTACCCGTTCCGGAGGGCTGGTCATATATCCTAGCACCTTTCCGAGACCCCGGAGGTATCGTCTGCATGAACGAGGGTATTCGCATCGGGTTCTTGTCGTATCTACTCCTTCTCCAAGCTATTATGATTCCATGGTCTTGGGCTATCGTTCGGGTAGCTCTCCGGGTTGTGCGAGGAGATGGCGCTGAGGATGTGAGGAGTGACGACGAAGAGGAAGAGGACGAGGTAGACGACGACGAGAAGATCGAATTCGCAAACGCACAATTAGCCGAGGAAGTCGGAGCCGAAGTCATCGATTTCGACGCTTGGAAGCGCCGCCACGGAATCCAGCAGGCGTCGAGGTCAAGCGGGGCGAGCATATCGAGGCACAGTGATCGGAAAGAGTTGCTCAATCGGATTGGATGCGAAAGACAAATTGACTGAGAGGGTATCACAACCACATCATCTCACGTGTGGCTCTTGGGGGATAATCTCTTACCGTCCCTCATTCGTTGGATAACCAAGTCGGGATTGTTGAGCCTGAAATGTATATACTAGTGCGCGTGACAATTCAATTTGTTGGCCGTCGTTCAATTATCTATGCATACATGAAGAACGTGGCGCCCGAGTGGGACCGAATCGGGATCCGCGGTCACCCGCTTAGGTAACCCACTATACCGTATTCATATACACCACGAGCCGGGAATCTCATACTGCCAATCACAATGTACAGTTGTCAAGCACTCGCAAACAGTACTTGTATTGAAGTATGTATGTACTAGTCTATCGTATTCCGATTTTATTTACTATCATACGCATCGGGGACTTTGACCCCTCTCGAATAACTATGCTGACCTACTGTAGACCCCGTGCTAGATTGTGAGACAAGATCCACGAAAAATGCGCCTCGTCGACGCCAGCCACGGAGTTGGCTTAATCAAAATTCATGAAAGGCGGTGAGATGACGAATGCTAGGTCCTCATCGTTGCTGATCACCTCGTGAGCACTGGACTACCCTCCAGACAGTAGTTGTGAAGTCGACTACAAGCACTTCGTTATATTTTTGTCCAGGAGCTTGGAGCTTATAACCTCAGTGTAGCGAAGTTCCATGGTCTTGTCCCGGTATTTCTTGTAAGCCTTACTTGCTGACTGACGAACGGTATATTCAATGCCGGGAGAGCAATGCTCTCATGCCTCCGTAGAGGCGTGCGGCATGGAACGCTATTTTCCAGTACCTTGAGCCAAACCCAAAGGGGCGGCGTGGTAGTCAACCTATCACATAGCCAAGGCCAGGTGCCCACTCCTGTTAGCCTTCCGGTCAGATATACAGCCTCAAGGAGCCGCAACCATTGGTCGGCGATTATCACGGGACTTGCGAAGACTTGTAGAGGCTCGTATTACGGACTTGGATCGGAGGCGGCCAAAGGAGGGTAGGCCAAAGGGAACACTGTTCCAAGCCCTCATTATATAAGCCCTTGTCACACAACCCGTATCCTATGGCCCATCCTCTGGGCTCTTGCTGAGCGCTGCATTGTGATGTTGGTTGGTCCTTTAAGCGGATGGGCTATTGGTGTTCTTTTGGTGGTAAGGCCGTTCGCCGGACATAGAAGCGCTACCGTTGTGAGATCTCGCGCGCGTGTGCAAAGATTTTATGATATTTATAGTCGTCCCTATATGTATACCCTTAATTACGACGTTCCAACCTGCTGTAGTTGTCGAAGTTTGTGACAAAAAAATCGAAACCTGCCAGGCTATTAGCATGTGTTGAAATTTGGGAGTTAAGTGTGCCATGCATTGCCATAGACTATACCTAGGTAGGCAATAGTTGACACTCCTCCTAGGTTATGGGTGTGTAGACTTTCTGGAATATAGGTATTCACTGGAGAATATAGATCAGGTTTCGGGTTGCGACCGGGAGGGAATAAGGCGAAGTCCTTAAGACAAGCATCACCAGGTCCAGATACAAGCCATTTCAAAAGGAATGAAACATGGTCGAGTCTCTTAACCCGTTAGAAAGTGCAATTTGAGCAACCGGAAAGCTAAGTCGAAGAAGCCCTTAGGAAAAACACCGTCATCCCGAGGCAAGACATTTCGAAACGGACAAAACATAACAAGACCGCCACCGAACTCTCGACACGTTGGCAATCGACAGTAGAGCAACCTCATAACACCGTTGATAGGAAGAGCTAAGTCGAAGGCATAGCTAGGATTAGGTATGAAGAATCGTAGTCGGGATGATGTCTTGTCCGGGCTTGTGAACCCCCCGAGCCTGCTATGCCTCCCACTTCCTAATTATCTTCTTATGCTGATTTAGTATACCTACTTGTAAGTAGGTAGGTAGGTAAACCTACTTACCTAACCTTACCTGATTCTATCAATGCCGCTGGGCTTACTTAATAAGTTACTCAGCACGGTAGGGGCAGAGGTGAGGATAGCGATATGGTATCTACGGTATACCACAGTCATACATCACAAGAACAAGTCACAATCGCACTAATTATAAGGGCAGTCTTTCAATTCATATCCACCTAAGTAGAATCTCGGATAACACACCAAAATAGGTGAATACGAAAGCGAAGTCGCATCTAAAGGTTATGTGAGCTCATTAGATTTTCCGGTACTCATTCGGTCCCAAGACGGGGATGGCTACGTCGTCACTATCGGTGTCTTCATCTAAGGGCCGTGGACACCGGTCCTGCTTCTCCTGCTTGGAATTGTCGCTAGACTCGGCTCGAGGGTTATCACGTCTGCCAACAGAACTATGTGAAGCTGGGTTTATTGATACCGCTCTTAGCCCATCAATGTCGGTGGCCCTACGACTAAAGCGTATCTTGTCCATGTCGGTGTACTGGACATCCTTATCTTCCGGGCTTAGACTGCGTGACGAATCGAAACGATAACGTTACGTTTATTCGAGGGAATTACCGGTCGCCGGAAGATAGGGAGGCGCCTCTTCCTGGACCATGTGCTATCTTGATCGCTGTTGCCTCTCCCTCGTATGATAGCATGTGTTCCGTTACAAAGATATGATGGCGATTCGACTACTACTAAGTCATCGTCATCCTCATCTGTAGGAGCGAGAGATCGCAGCTGCTGCGGAATATCGGTGACTATAGCCATCTCCTCATCCCAGACCTTCTTATAAGCGAGCCCGCAGGCCCGGAGACCTTTGAGTGCCGCCTTCCGTAGCGCTACGTACGATTTGATACCGACAGGTGCATCTTTGGCATTAAATTTGCCGTCCTCTTGTGCTTGAGTAACAATCATTAACTGCGTTGCGGAAGAGTGGAAGGCTGGGTATCCGTCTATGGTGGTTTTATCCAAAGCTTCCACGAGTTTTCTCAGGTGCCTCGTGCGAACTGTAAGTAGATGCCAAGGCTCTGAAGTAGCACTATCCTGCCCCAGCTCGTCGTTCTCTCTGCCTTCCTCTTGGGACGTCTTATGGGTAGCGGCACTGACAACCGAAGCTATCGACTTGAAGATCTGGAACGATTTCGAAGGCCATTGTCCTCGATTTTTGAGTCTTCTCGAAATGACGTCGAGGAGGTCTTGCTTCGCAACACCCGGGTTCTTGCGTTGGGAAAGCAAGAAAGTCTCGAGGAAGGGATCACCATGTGCCTCGAGCTTCCAATGGCGGCGATCATCACAATAACAAATGCAAGTGAATCTAATGGCAGCAACCATGAGATGGAAATTGCCTGCCCATGCATTATGAGCGACTATCTTGGTCAAAACGTCATTGAACCTTCTCGTCCATTTCATCTCGACTAGCTTCGACTGGATAGACGGATCGGAATCTGAGCCAAACACCAACCCAGCGTTGGGGCAGATGATTTCCGTCGGGAATCTATGCCACAGTCGTAGGCATACTTTGTACAATTGCTGCCCAGTCTCTGAACCTGGGTCAGCAACCGTGTCCTCGTGCTGTGTGTCGGCGTCGGCTCCATGGTTGAAGATTCTTATGTCATCCTTCGACCACTTGATGTCTCTTGTGACCTGTTGACCATCTTGCTGGTCACCTTGGGGTATGGTTGTGATTAGTTGACCAACTCGGGGCGTGACACTTCGGCAGAGGGTCGCGATCTCGGTTGTGGTAAGAGCGGGCCGTTCATCCTCAAGCCATTCGGCCATCTCATCTACAAAATCCTCCGGGGAAACGCATATTTCTTTGACGCTCGCCAAGCGGCTAAGATTCGGTGGCATTGTGACAAGGGCTTATGTAATAAGGGCTTAGAACAGTGTTCTATTCAACTAATAATTCTCTTGGGATCTAAAAGGTCCATGCCTTCCAAATCCATCTTTTGATACAACCTCGACCTACGCTTTATATTTATAGATAGCCCGGAGGCTAGCGCCTTAAGCATCTAGCTATTACCTCTCCCTTAGCTGTCTCAGATCCAGTCTGCAATACGAGGCTTCTATGACTCTTACAAGTCCTGTAATAAGTCCTGTAATAATTGCCGACCAATAGTTGCGGCTCCTTGAGGCTGCGTGTCTTGCCGGAAGTTTGTATGTCTGGCCGGAAGGCTGGCAGGCGTAAGCACCTGGCTTGGTCCGTGTGACAGGTACAATGCATGTATTCAAGTGTTGGAAATGTGGTTAAGATGATCTACCTAGTTGGAGATGTTATATCACCACCACCACATTTGCCTCTACACAACAATGGAAGTCATTACAGACAACTACTACAGAGATCCTGACAGATTCGTTAACTAGGATGTCTGCATGTGCCTTGTGGCATGTATACATGTATATAAATAGAGACATTAGGTACAGGTGCTTAATATGCCATCCCACCACCCGCCTACCAAGAAGCATCTGGCTGCTGCGCAACAATAGAAGTCGGTGAAGACCCTTACCTAAGATCCCAGCACAGCCTCCTAGTACTGATAGCAGGGAAATTAACAAAGCTTGATCGCCTAGCATTAGCACAACAGGAGTTACAAGCTGACGCATGATCTATGCTTCGCATAGATAGTAAAATATTAGAGTAGATTAAGCCTAATCGTAATTAATTATATTATTAAAATATATTATTAAATAAATAACAGCTAATTTATAAATAAATTTTTTATTAATAAAAAAATATAAAAAAAAAAATGTTTTATTTTTAATAATAATTATTTATTATTATATTAAAATAATAACTGCGGTTATTTTAAAAAGTTTTTTTTTATTTATAATTATTTTTAATTTTATAAATATTATTTTTTATAAATTATATAATTTACTGCGTGTTTATTTTTAAACTATATTATATATATATTTAAATTTATTTTATTAAAAAAAATTAAATAATATAAATTTTAAATTATTTATATTAAAACATGTTAATTATAGTTTTTTTATATATATTTTTATAATTTTTTTATATTTTTATAATTTTTTTATATTATTATAATTTTATACTTAATTCATTATAATTATTACTATTAATATATATTAATAAACTTTATTTTATAAATCTTATTTATTTTTAATTTTAAATAATTTTATATATTTATTTTTTTATTTTATTAATTAATTATATATAATTATTTATAATTATTCGTAATTATTACAGCTATATTTTTTAAAGCAAAAGCTGCTGCTAAAAATATTTTTTTCTAGCCCTGGAAAGCTTTAGCTTATAAAAAAAAAAAACAATAATTATTAAATTAAAATAAAATACTACCAGCGTAAAAAAACCCAGCGTAATAACTATAGATTTAATTTTAAATTTAATTTTAATTATAATTAATTTTTTATTAAATACTAATACTAAAAATAAAACTAATTAAAAAATTAATAAAACTAATTTATTTTAATTAAATTTATTTATAAATATTTTTATTTTTATATTAAATAATATATTATTAAATAAATATTTAATTAATAATAAATTTGTTTTTTTTATTTTAATTATAATAAAATTAATTTTAATTAAATATAATTTAATATATTATTTTTAAATATTTTTATATTAATTAAAAACTTATATTTTAATAATTAATTAAAATATATTTAATATAAAAATAACTTATTAATAATATATAAATAAATTTAAATTAGTTTATATTTATTATAAAATAATTATATATAAATTTTAATTAGTTTATATAATAGCTTTATTTAAAAATATTTATTTATAGCTTAGTTTATTTTTAATTTTATTTAAATAATTTTTAATTAATATTTTTAAATTATTAATTAAAATTATTAAATAAAGTCACGGATAGCTGACTGGGCACTGCGGGGCAGGGGGGTACGTACCGCGGGTACGTACCAGGTGGGTCGGCGGGTCACATGATCAGCCAC